>JAVSCE010018734.1:0-191929 GCA_032199065.1 Smutsia gigantea | reverse complement strand
CTAGTACTTTAGCAATTTTGCAGTCCTCAAAAATAGGAATTCCATCCAGAATGAAATGGCAATTTTCCCTTAGGTCGTGAATGATCATTCTCATTTCACTGAAATATTTCAACATATTGAATTTAATCAGAGTGGTTTTAATTATCCCTTTCCTCTGACCCTCATTTCCAGTTCTGGCTTCACCCCTATCTTCCAAATTATCTCTAGTAGAGGTTTAATATCTACATACATTCCTTTGTACATTTATTGCTAATTTAGTCTACACTTGAGTTTCTGAGAAACTGAGAAAGATTTTCAAATTAGAAGAATTACCTCTAGAAATCAAAAGGCATTTTAATGCCAGGGCAACCGACCTGAACTTTGGAAAATGAGATTACTTCAATGAAATCTACAGATCAAGAAAACAAAATAAAAAGTATTCAGAGGGTATTTATCACCAATATCAAGCATATAAGTCAAGATAGCATGTGAAATGATGAAGCAAGTATCAAACTATAGAAAGTCTTATTAGACGTTACCACAAAACAAGAAAGTTGAATCTAATTCTATCTTTATAAAATATCAGTTATTTAGTTCTTTAAATCAAGACTTTCTTCAAAAAGTGTTCTGTTCTCTGATTCATGTTCAATACTCTCCTGTATTCTGAATTAAACCACACATTTCTTATTAATATAGATTTTACTTAGTTGGTTTATTATGTGCTATTCCTAGACAATTGCCATGTGCATGGAGATATTTAATATATTTCAAGTATATAGATATTTTCTAAACAAAAATACTACATATTTTGTGTGTGTGTGTGTGTGTTTGTGTGTATACTGTTGAAGAGATTGATTGTCTCCTTTAAGGGGCTATCTACTTTCTTTTTTTTTTTGTATCATTAATATAAAATCACATAAGCAACATTGTGGTTACTAGATTCCACATTATCAAGTCCCCACCACATACTCCATTACAGTCACTGTCCATCAGCATAGTAAGATGCTGTAGAGTCACTACTGGTCTTCTCTGTGCTATACTGCCTTCCCTGTGCACCCCCCCACACACATTATGTGTGCTAATCGTAATGCCTCTAACTCCCCTACTCCCTCCCTTCCCACCCATCCTCCCCAGTCCCTTTCCCCTTGGTAACTGTTGGTCCATTCTTGAGTTCTGTGAGTCTGCGGCTGTTTTATTCCTTCAGTTTTTGCTTTGTTCTTATGCTTCACAGATGAGTGAAATCATTTGGCATTTGTCTTTCTCTGCCTGGCTTATTTCACTGAACATAATACCCTCCAGCTCCATCGATGTTGTTGCAAATGATAGGATTTGTTTCCTTTTAATGGCTGAATTATATTCCATTGTGTATATGTACCACCTCTTCTTTATCCATTCATCCACTGATGGACACTTAGGTTGCTTCCATATCTTGGCTATTGTAAATAGTGCTGCAGTAAACATAGGGGTGCATATGTCTTTTTGAAACTGGGATTCTACATTTTTAGGGTGAATTCCTAAGAGTGGAATTCCTGGGTCAAATGGTATTTCTATTTTTAGTTTTATGACGAACCTCCACACTGCTTTCCACAATGGTTGAACTAGCTTACATTCCCACCAGCAGTGTAGGAGGGTTCCCCTTTCTCTGCATCCTGGCCCGCATTTGTTGTTCCTAGTCTTTTCTATGTTGGCAATCCTAACTGGTTTGAGGTGATATCCCATTGTAATTTGCATTTCCCTGATAATTAGTGATGTGGAGCATCTTTTCATGTGCCTGTTGGCCATCTGAATTTCTTCTTTGGAGAAGTGTCTGTTCATATCCGCCACCCATTTTTTAATAGGATTATTTGCTTTTTGGATGTTGAGGCGTGTGAGTTCCTTATGTATTTTGGATGTTGAGGCGTGTGAGTTCCTTATACATTTTGGACGTTGAGGCGTGTGAGTTCCTTATACATTTTGGACGTTGAGGCGTGTGAGTTCCTTATACATTTTGGACGTTGAGGCGTGTGAGTTCCTTATACATTTTGGACGTTGAGGCGTGTGAGTTCCTTATACATTTTGGACGTTGAGGCGTGTGAGTTCCTTATACATTTTGGACGTTGAGGCGTGTGAGTTCCTTATACATTTTGGACGTTGAGGCGTGTCAGTTCCTTATACATTTTGGACGTTGAGGCGTGTCAGTTCCTTATACATTTTGGACGTTGAGGCGTGTCAGTTCCTTATACATTTTGGACGTTGAGGCGTGCGAATTCCTTATACATTTTGGATGTTACGGCGTGTGGGTTCCTTATACATTTTGGATGTTGCGGCGTGTGGGTTCTTTATACATTTTGGATGTTAACCCCATGTCGGATATGTCTTTTACAAATATATTCTCCCATACTGTACGATGCCTTTTTGTTCTGGTGATGGTGTCCTTTGCTGTACAGAAGCTTTATAGCATGATGTAGTCCTATTTCTTTATTTTTCCTTTGTTACCCTTGCCCAAGGAGATGCCTTCAGAAAAAGTTGCTCATGTTTATATACAAGAGATTTTTGCCTACTTTTTCTTCAAAGAATTTTATGGTTTCATGACTTACATTCAGGTCTTTGATCCATTTTGAGTTTACTTTTGTATGGGGATAGACAATAATTCAGTTTCATTCTCTTCCATGTAGCTCTCCAGTTTTGTCAATACCAGTTGTTGAAGAGGCTGTCATTTCCCCATTCCATATCCATGGCTCCTTTATTGTATATTAATTGACCATATATGCTTGGGTTTATATCTGAGCTCTCTAGTCTGTTCCATTGGTCTTTGGATCTGTTCTTGTGCCGGGACCAAATTGTCTTGAGTACTGTGGCTTTGTAGTAGAGCTTGAAGTCAGGGAACGTAAATCACCCTGCTTTATTCTTCCTTCTCAGGATAGCTTTTTCTATTTGGGGTCTTTTGTCATTCCAAAAGAATTTTAGAACTATTTGCTCTAGTTCATTGAAGAATGCTGTTTGTATTTTGATAGGGTTTGCATTGAATCTGTAGATTACTTTAGGCAGGGTGGCCATTTTGACAATATTAATTCTTCCTAGCCAAGATCATGGGATAAATTTCCATTTTTTAGTGTCCTCTTTAATTTCTTTTAAGAGTGTCTTGTAGTTTTCAGAGTATAGGCCTTTCACTTTCTTGGTTAGATTTATTCCTAGGTTTTTTATTCTTTTGGATGCAATTGTGAATGGAATTGTTTTCCTGATTTCTCTTTCTACTAGTTCCTCATTAGTGTATAGGAATGCAACAGATTTCTGTGTATTAATTTTCTATCCTGCAACTTTGCTGAATTCAGACATTACATCTAATAGTTTTGTAGTGTATTCTTTAGGGTTTTTTATGTACAATATCATGTCATCTGAAAACAGCAACAATTTAACTTCTTCCTTGCCAATCTGGATGCCTTTTATTTTTCTGTGTAGTCTTATTGCTGTGGTGAGGACCTCCAGAACTATGGTGAATAAAAGTGGAGAAAGTGGGCATCCTTGTCTTGTTCCCGATCTTAAAGGAAAAGCTTTCAGCTTTTCAGTGTTAAGTATAATGTTGGCTGTGGGTTTGTCATATATGGCCTTTATTATGTTGAGGTATTTGCCCTCTGTACCCATTTTGTTGAGAGTTTTTATCATGAATGGATGTTGAATTTTGTCAAATGCTTTTTCAGCATCCATGGAATAGATCAGGTGGTTTTTGTCCTTCTTTTTGTTGATGTGGTGGGTGATATTGATGGATTTTCAAAAGTTGTACCATCCTTGCATCCCTGGATAAATTCTACTTGATCATAATGGATGATATATTCTATGTATTTTTTAATTCATTTTGCTAATATTTTGTTGAGTATTTTTGCATCTATGTTCATCAGGGATATTGGTCTGTAATTTCCTTTTTTGTGGTGTCTTTACCTGGTTTTGGTATTAGAGTGATGCTGGCCTTGTAGAATGAGTTTGGGAGTATTCCCTCGTCTTCTACTTTTTGGAAAAGTTTAAGGAGGTTGGGTACTAGATCTTCACTAAATGTTTGATAAAATTCAGCAGTGAAGCCATCTAGTCCAGGAATTTGTCCTTAGGTAGTTTTTTGATTACCGATTCAATTTCTTTGTTGGTAATTGATCTATTCAGATTTTCTTTCTTCCTGGGTCATCTTTGGAAGGTTGTTTTTTCCTAGAAAGTTGTCCATTTCTTCTAGGTTTCCCAGTTTCTTAGGATATAATTTTTGATAGTATTCTCTCATCATTCTTTGTATTTCTGTGGTATCGGTAGGGATTTTTCCTTTTTCATTTCTGATTCTGTTTATGTGTGTAGACTCTCTTTTTTTCTTGATAAGTCTGGCAAGTTCCTCTATTTTGTTTATTTTCTTGAAGAACCAGCTCCTGCTTTCATTGATTCTTTCTATTGTTTTATTCTTCTTGATTTTATTTGTTTATGCTCTAATTTTTATTATGACCTCCTCCTACTGAATTCAGGCCTCATTTGTTCTTCTTTTTCTAGTTTCTTTGTGAGTTTAGACTGTTCATATGGGATTGTTTTTCTTTCCTGAGGTAGGCCTGTATTGCAATTACTTCCCTTTTAGCACGGCTTTCACTGCATCCCACAGATTTTGTGGTGTTGAGTTGTTGACATTTGTCTCCATATATTGCTTGATCTCTGTTTTTATTTGGTCATTGATCCATTGATTGTTTAGGAGCATGTTATTAAGCCTCCTTGTGTTTGTGGGCTTTTTTCATTTTCTTTGTGTAATTTATTTCTAGTTTTACACCTTTGTGGTCTGAGAAGCTTGTTGGTACAAATTCAATCTTTTTGAATTTACTGAGACTCTTTTTGTGGCCTAGTATATGATCTGTTCTTGAAACTGTTCCATGTGCACTTGAGAAGAACGTGTATTCTCTTGCTTCTGGATGGAGTTTTCTGTAGATGTCCATTAGGTCCATCTGTTATTCAGTGCCTCTGTCTCTTTATTTTCTGTATGGTTGATCTGTCCTTTGGAATGAGAAGTGTGTTGAAGTCTCCCAAAATGAATGCATTGTGTTATATTTCCCCCTTTAATTCTGTTAATATTTGTTTCACAAATGTACATGCTCCTGTGTTGGGTGCATAGATATTTATAATAGTCATATGCTCTTGTTGGACTGACCCCTTTATTATTATGTAATGTCCTTCTTGGACTCTTGTTACTTTCTTTGTTTCAAAGTCTATTTTGTCTGATACAAGTATTGCAACTCCTGATTTTTTCTCCCTATTAGTTGCATGAAATATCTTTTTCCTTCCCTTAATTTCAGTCTGTGTATGTCTTTGGGTTTGAAGTGAGTCTCTTCTGGATGGGTAGCAATATAGATGGGTCTTGTTTTTTTATCCATTCAGTGACTATGTCTTTTGATTGGTGCATTCAGACCATTAACATTTAGGGTGATTATTGATAAGTATGTACTTATTGGCACTGCAGGCTTTAGATTCATGGTTACCAAAGGTTCAAGGGTAATTCCCTTACTATCTAACAGTCTAATTTAACTCACTTAGTATGCTATTATAAACACAACCTAAAAGTTCTTTTTTTTTCCTCCTTTTTCTTCATCCTCAATTCTTTATATATTAAGTATCATATTCTGTACTCTTTGTCTATCGCTTGATTGACTTTGGGGGTAGTTTCTTTGATTTTGCTTTTGCTTAGTAATTGTTCTACTTTTATTTGCTGTGATTTTATTTCCCCTGGTGACAGCTATTTAGCCTTAGGAGCACTTCCATCTATAGTAGTCCCTCCAAAATTCACTGTAAAGGTCGTTTGTGGGAGGGAAATTCTCTCAGCTTTTGATTATCTGAAAATTGTTTAATCCCTCCTTCAAATCTAAATGATAATCTTGCTGGGTAGAGTATTCTTGGTTTGAGGCCCTTCTGCTTCATTGCATTAAATATATCATGCCACTCCCTTCTGGCCTGTAAGGTTTCTGTTGAGAAGTCTGATGATAGCCTAATGGGTTTTCCTTTGTATGTGATGTTTTTTCTCTCTCTGGCTGCTTTTAATACTCTGTCCTTATCCTAGATCTTTGCCATTTTAATTATTATATGGCTTAGTGTTGTCTTCCTTGGGTCCCTTGTGTTGGGAGATCTGTGCACCTCCATGACCTGAGAGACTGTCTCCTTTCCCAGATTGGGAAAGTTTTCAGCAATTACCTTCTCAAAGCCATTTTGTATCCCTTTTCTTCTCTCTTATTCTTCTGGTACCCCTATAATGCGAATATTGTTCCATTTGGATTGGTCACACAGTTCTCTCAATATTCTTTCACTTTTTGACATCCTTTTTTCTCTCTGGGCCTCAGCTTTTTTCTCTCTGGGCCTCTTCTCTAATTTCTATTCCATTTAATGTCTCTTCTACTACATCTAATCTGCTTTAAATCCCTCCATTGTATGTTTCATTTCACATATGCAATTTCTTTATGATTGAGTCTCCATCCTAAATTCATCCCTGAGTTCTTGAATATTTTTCTATACCTCCATGAACGTGTTTATGATTTTTATTTTGAACACTCTTTCATGAAGATTGGTGAGTTCAGTTTCATTTGGCCCTTTTTCTGGTGTTTCTGAGATTTTTGTTTGAACCCAGTTTCTTTGACGTTTCATGTTTGTATTTGGCACTATCTAGTGCCCAGAAGCTCTAGTCTCTGGAACTGCTCCACCCCTGGAGTGATGTCAGGGGTTTCAGGGAGCAGCATTGGTGCCTGGGGAGGAAAGAGCTGTTTCCTGCTTCCCGACTGCAGTGCCTGTCTCCACTGTCAGAGCCAGTGGGCTGAACACACAGCTATAAGCCTCTGTGCTGTGCATCTGTAGCTGCCATAGGTGGGGCCTCCCTCTGGCTGGCCTGATGCCAGGGCAGGGACTGCCGGTTTACGAGCCAGTGCCAGCAGGCCAGGAGGAAGGTGCAGCAGGCTGCATATCACAGTGGGGGCCTTTGGAGCTGAGTAGCCAGCCAGGGGGATGGAGCGCCTGAAGCTCCTGAAAGTTCCCAACCTGCTGGGCAGAGCGTGCCCAAACAACCTTGTCCCCCTATCCCTACTCCCGCAGCAAGCTCCATGCAAACCCCACCCCTTCAGCAGCCCTCTCGCTGCTAGGAAGCCTCTCAGACAGCCTGCCTTTCCTTTGTCCCAGAGCAGCCAGATGTGGATCCCTGTCCTACACAAACGGCTGGAATCTCAGTCTCTTCAAGTATTCCGCCTGTCTTAGCTTTCCAACCCCACTAATCTCCAGTGCACCATGCAATGTAGGTTTGTACTTACAAAACAGATCTCCAGGGCTGGGTGTTCAACAGTCTTAGGCTTCCATCCCCTCCCCCTTCCGTTTCTCTTCCTCCTACCAGTGAGCTGGGGAGGGGAAGGGCTTGTGTCCCACTAGATCAAGGCTTTGGTACATTACCCTGTTTTGTGAGGTCTGCTCTCTTCTCCAGGTTTATGTAGTCTGGTGCAGTGTTCTTTCCTGTTGCTCTTTTAGGATTAGTTGTATTAACTATATTTTCTTATTATGTGTGGTTTTGGCGGAGTTCACTGTCTCACCTCTCATGCTGCCATCTTGAATCCTCAGGGCTAACTGCTTTTAATTCAGTGTTTTAACCATCCAAGAAAAAACTATCCAGCTATCCTCTATTTCTGTACTATGTCTGCATGAGATACTAAATGTCAAACCCTGTAACAAGTTGGGAGTCATCAAATACTGTGACTGAATCCCTGTTCCGAGTTGTTTTGCCTCCCAGAATCTGACCTCTCCTATCATATTCTGATACTGATACCTGACTGCACAGCCACCTGACTGCTAGTATTCAGAGCTGGTGGATGCTTCTCATCCCTTCTAAGAATGGTGAATTTTGAACCCAGCCTAAGCAAACCATCTGACTGTACTGTAGTCAATTTGAGTGAGTGTAGTAAATTTGTGATGGTGTGTTATATAATAAATACAGTGTCTTGGAATGGTAAAACAAAGTTCAAGATTGTGCTTTCAGAATAAATGTTTTCAGTTCTTTAAATTAAATCTTGTTTCTGAGCGTTTGCACTCGTGGTGGAAATCCATTATCTAAGAATGACAAGGAACCTCATAGATGTCTCCAAAATGACTACAACTCACTCCTTTCGGTCTCCTAAAAAATAGGCATTCAGGTGCCAGGAGCTGATTGTGCAGGCATTCTGTGATGATTCTAACCATGCCAAAGAATGCCTATATTTGTCCTAAATCTATTTTTAGAAACCAATTGTCAAAACAACCCACAATATGTGGATCTGAACTCCATCAACAGATACCGCTTCATTTTTCTATCTTGAAAAATACTTCAAATGCCATTTGCTGGCTGCCAAAGAGAAGATTACATAGACATAATAAGTAATAGGGTAGCTCACCTTCAGCTTTTGCATTTAAAATGAATCAGCTTTTCAGGGTGTCCCGTTTCCAGTGTTCATACCAAAATGCCTATACTTCTTTGTGGAAAACTTTTTGTCAAGATTTAAAAGTGACCCTTGAGAAGGGATCTATCTATGAAATATCCAGTCTATGAAAATGAGTCCATTACCATGTTTATTATCAATTTCTCCCATCTCTAACATACAGTGGAACCTGGCAGACAACCTCTTCTACCCTCTTACCTTTTGCCTTTGCAAATTTGCTATGTAAGAGCCTTTCCTTTGTATAACAGGCTTCTTGGAAAACGTTGTGTAGTGTTGTGAATGGCTACCATATTTCATCTCAGCTGAGTTCCAGTCTATGCTGGCAGGCCGCGCAGTCCTCTTTTATTGACAGAGTCAAAATAGGTACATTGTCAAGGAGTTGAAATATCTGTGGTACCTGCTATTCAGTAATCTCATTTCCTGTCAGCTGCTATATGCCAAGGGGAAAATGGTCTCTGAAGTGAGCTCACAGCTCCAGTAGGGTATTCATCTGCTCCATGTAAGGTTCTGAAATCAAGATCTGAAGAGGTTTTATAAACAGATTCCCAGGTCCCTAGGAAAACTATGTGAGGTCATCTGTACAAAGTACTGGGTTATGACAATAAAACAGAAGATGACACACAAAATGTATACTTCTCCTGATGTTTTCTAGAGTCTGATTAGAAATTATAAGTATAGGAACTATTTAAATGGAACCTACTGTGGCAGTAAATAGACTTAGATTTCCATATCCTAGAAGAAACAAGTTTTTTGGTTATGTTTATGCACTGGAAGAGTTAATCCAAAAGACAATGTTTTCTTGACATCTTATATAGCACTAGGGCTCAAGTCAGTAAGGCTAAGATCAAATATCTTCTCATTCCCTCCCTTCAGCTGTATTCAGGATTGCAAAAAAGTTTAAGCTCCAGATGAAAGGGAATAGATAAGTAGTTTGTGGCATAAAATAAACTGCCTGTTAAGTGTGATCTCTTAAGTAGTATAAAATTTCTATAAACTGGAATATGTGTTACATGTGGCTCAAAGACTATCCTTCATTTTCCACCAGTCTGGTTTTTGACCTGCTGTTCTGAGGCCATAAACTCTCAGAGGGAGGTCTCTGTAACTTTATATGGAATTTGATGACTTAGAGGCCCATGGCAGGAATTATGGAGAGGCAGTTTTCTCAATTCCACAGCTCCTAACGAGACTAAAGCTCATTATCTGAATGTTAGACTAGTTCCTTTTACAAGGCCACAAAATAGCATAGGCTTTGTTAACTCCTTCCATTTCATTCTTTGGGTAAAGTATTCTGTGCACCTTCTACAAATGTATATTAGATGCCCCTGATAGAGGGAAAGGAAAGCTGAGTGGGCCCAGACCATTGCCAGGCATATAATGAGAAATCAGAAGTCAGATGATCAGCCTAGTTTTTCATGGGGACAATCCTTCAAGCTTTCCCAGGAAATAAAAGGCTCGTAGCAGGGGAAACAATAGACCTGAACAGCAGGAGTGTTTGGGACGGGAGCCAGAGAGCAAGAGTCACTAACAGAGAGTGGTAATTTGGAATGAATTGCTGTTTGCGTTGTGAAGCACCAGGACACAGCTGGTGCACTGGCTAACCTGAGGATTTGTAGTGACTGCATTGAAATGGTAATGAAGTTTTTATTTTATGATTGTAGATGTTTGTGGATTATTGTCATTAAGCTTATTAGTGTAACAGTACAAATATGAGATTTTTATTTACTCGGTCTCTTATTCATGGGAGCTTTGTTAAAGTCTCTTTAACCCAAGTCAAGAAAACAAAAGCCATTCAATACCCAAGCCGTGCTGAACCAACAGGCCCTCCTCATCGCCTGCGTGCACGCTCCTGACATAGGGCTCTCCTGCCACTGACGTCACTTTGGATGTCCCTATTGTGCCTTAGGTGCTCCTGTCAAGTAACTTGCTCACAGGTAAACTAATCAATCATTATACTTCCAGTGGTTACTCTCACTGGTTCTGGCATTGCATTGCCTAGCCAACTCTGCCGTCCGTAAGCTTCATTATAACAGGTGCTTTGCCTCCCCCTGCCTCCATGTCCAGCTCTATAAAACTGGGGTTAAAACAAAATGCTACCTCTTTTACTAAAGTCATTGTGAGGATTGAATGAGATCATCTGAAGAGAACGCTTGTCAATTAATGTTAGCTGTTTCCTAAAAGGATCTTTTGATGTGGAACAACACTTAAGCATTTAATTGTCTCAAAGGCTTGAGACAAAGATTTCTCTTGGAAACTCTATTCTTGCAGAGTGCTTTGTTTGATCAAATAATTCAAAGGTACACCTATGTGTATTATGTGGGTAACTAGTTTTCAAGCAATAAAACAAACAATATTCAGTTGTCATTTTATTGTTGGCATAGTATGATCTCTTTTGACAATTCAGAAACCTCTGAGGAATCTTGAAATCTCTCAAGATGTTGTCATCGGTGAATATCAAGAATCATCATGGGATGGACTGACAAAAGTGTTTGAAATTCCAGTTACAAAAATTCCAAATGATTTTGCTTTCATTATAGTTCTCTTCCTAGCTGACCATAAGGATGCAGTAAATATATAGGAAGAGAAATCAGCATCTCCAGGAAATTCAATTTCTAACTTGCTAGAATAATTTCTTTAGGTTAGAAAAATCAGAATCCCCCAAAGTGTCCCATAAGTAAAAAAAAAGTTATAACCATTATGCATTTTGAAATGAAAATGATTACTAGTTGACCAATTAAAGAGAGGTTTCTTTCATATTGACTATTCAGCAGTTCCCACCAGTGTCATGATGTGATGTTGGTGATATAGGACCAATCTGGGGCACTAATGAGAATCCTGTGATACACAGTCGAATATATCTGGAGTCTAGTCATAAATTTACAGTAAAGTTGACATCTAATGAAAGTTTTCAAGTAGGCATAACTTATGTAGTTTTCTAATACAGTTCAATTAAGATAAGTTCATGGTCAGAGATTATAGAAAATAATAGGTGAATACTATAATACGTAATTAATAAAATCATATGTTCACCTTAATGTGTTGTTAATCTATTTCCTTAACCCAAGGTGGACCTAATGACTTTAGAAGGTATAAGAGAACCCCATGTTAATTATAAAACATTAGTTGGTTGGGGGTTGGGGGGTGGATGTTAGGGAATTGGGAAGTAAACCAAGTTCTTAAACACATTCCTACTTCTGGGAGACAGCTTCCCCTTGGCAATTCCATGATATCTTTAACCGGCATGCACAAATACCATGGCTTGCCATCAAGAAGTCTTTTCTATAAAAACAAGGTCTTCAGAAATTACATTTTATGTCTCATTATTGTAACTTAATTGCTTATGATTTGAATACTTCTAAATTCAAAAACAATTCACTTAAAATAAGTTCTGTTCACTAGGAGATTTTTCCAAAGTGGAATTTGTGATTATAATGTAAGCATGGAGCTGCCAGGGACCACTGCATAGAGAAAGGCTGCATGAGAACAAAGCCAACCCAGAGGAAAGCTGAGCCAAGAGATGGAGAGAGACAGACACTGGTGACAGCATTTGAGGCCTCCAGGTTCAATCATGCCTGGGCTCCTTGGTTCCATGAGCCAGTAAGTTCCCTTTGTGGCTTACAAATCCAGCCTGTTGAAACTGGATTTCTGTCACTTAAAAACCAAGAGAATCCATGCAACAACAGTGACTGTGGTCAAAAGTTTTTGGGAAATGCTTCAAACTATATCTGGCGCTTGCAGATTCACAATATTCACTAAATTTACTGAAAAATCGAGAAAACCTGCTGTAAAAACTTGTCTATCTTTGTTAACCCACAGTTTCCCAAACTAGTGATGGTAGAACCTTCTTTTATGAAACAGTGATGAACATCTATTCCACTGAGTACCTTCTGGGAGGTGATGCGCTTCTAGGTCATGGAGGAAAGTGTTGTCAAAAAAATGTATGGAGATTGCTGCATTTGACCTGAGTAGTACTCCAGAGATTCGCTGAATAAGAAGCCATTAAGAGAAGAAAGCTCTTAATGAGTGGATGAGGAGCTGAAGCAGGGGTTTCCTGTGCTTCCCACCATTCATTTCCCTCTACCTCCAGGGCAGAAATAGCAGAGATCTCCAGCATCTCTTCAAACGGCAAATTATAAGGTGCTCCTTGTATGAGGTGCCTCGGCAGTGCTCCAGTGTCTCGGTGGTTTTTCCTGACATTCCTCTCCACAGGCTCTCCGCCACCTGTAAGATGAAGACAGGCCAGGCCATTTGGAGCTGCTTTATTTAAGGTGGCAGGGAAACAAATCTTCCAGGCCCCTTTCACATTTCCCCATCCTGCATTTGCAAGCTTCAGCTCCTGAGTTGAGTCTCAACTTCTGCCAGGCAATGGTCATCTTCCCCACAACCATTCAGTCCTGAAGTGTGAGGCAAAAGAGAGCTAATGATGGTGACTGGACTCTAGTCTGAGTGCTGAAGATCAGTGTCTCAGCTTGAACACAGAGAGAATTCTCCTTTACTACCGCTTGTTCCATTCAGGGCTCCAAGAGATTGGATGCTGCACACCCACCATGCAAAGAGCAATCAGCTTTACTCAGCCTCCTGACTCAAATGTGGATCTCATCCAGAAACACCTTCACAGACATACCTGAAGACAGTTTCAATATCTGGGCACCCCAGTGTCCCAGCCAAGTTGGCACATAAAATGAACTGTCACAGTAACAAAATCATATATGCTTCTATTTCACTGAGTCCTGAGGATTTACCCCAGAAGCGTGAACTCTGTGGGAGGTGGGCAATCCCCCTTTTCTCATCACGGCCTTAGACTTCACCTTAGTTCAGCAGTTCTCAGCCTTGCGTGACATCAAAATCTAGAGTATTACGAAAACATGGATTTCAGGGCTTCCATTACAATCTTTTGAATCAAAAACTGAGTTTGAAGCCCATCTGATATCACAATATGAATGAGCTGGAGGCTCATGTCCGTTTCCAAAGGATTTTAATAATTAACTTTGCTAGGGATTAACTGCTTTAAACTGCAGAGCTACTGGATGCAGTAACCCCAAAAGCCACAGCAGGGATGTTAGCAGTTTCCAGTGATTTCGGTTCCTCCCTCTCACTCCTAAATTTCAGTCTTCTCCTGGCCCTTTCCTTCTCTAAGGTGGAAATCAGGAGGATAGAACCCTGTGCTGAGTTACTGCTACATGGCAAGAATTGGTCTATTTCACTTTAATCCTTTAGTCAACCCTGTGAAGAAAAAATTGAGGTGGGGGGAGGTCTGTTTAATAGATGAGAAAACCAAAGCTTAGAGTTAAGTAATTTTCCCAAGAGATTAATTGGTTAAAGAGCTGCAATTTAAACTTCAATTCATTTAATTCCAGAAACCATGCTTTTCCCACATCACAGTCCACGTTTAGTTTAGGAATAGCAGATGACTCCTTTTTAAAAAGGATTACATATTCAGAAAAATTAATGCTTGAAAGCATCTTGTACTTGGTAAGCAATCAATAATAGACTCAACTAGTTGGCTAGATATGTAGGAAAGCAGGAGATACAGCACTTTTCCACTCTACTAAGAACATCTACAGAACCCTCTGGACAGAAATGTTCAAAAAGATGGTGATACAACTGGCTCAGACACTTTTATGAAAATGACAGTGTTGATGCCCAACATAACTCAACAAATGAATCAAATAAACAAATGATACATAATTTATATAGTACTTGGGTTTTATCCAGATAGAGATTTTTCAATAATTTCTTATTGTTTCTTTTCTTTTAAAAAAATTTTTATTAAGGTATTATTGATATACACTCTTATGATGGTTTCACATGAAAAAACAATGTGGATACTACTTTTACCCATATTATCAAGTCCACACCCATATCCCAATGCAGTCACTGTCCATCAGTGTAGTAAGATGCACAGATTCACTGCTTGCCTTCTCTGTGCTACATTGTTTTCCCTGTGACCCCCAACACCATGTGTACTAAACAGAATACCCTTCAATCCTCTTCTCCCTCCCTCTCCACACACCTTCCCACACCCCTCCCCTTTGGTAACCACTAGTCCCTTCTTGGAGTCTGTGAGTCTGCTACTATTTTGTTCCTTCAATTTTCCTTCATTGTTACACTCCACAAATGAGGGAAATCATTTGGCACTTGTCTTTCTCTGCCTGGCTTATTTCACTGAGCATAATATCCTACATCTCCATCCATGTTGGTGCAAATGGTAGGATTTGTTTCTTTCTTATGGCTGAATAGTATTCCATTGTGTACATGTACCACACCTTCTTTATCCATTCATCTACTGATGGACACTTAGGTTGCTTCCATATCTTGGCTATTGTAAATAGTGCTGCGATAAACATAGGGGTGCATATGTCTTTTTGAATCTGAGAAGTTGTATTCTTTGGGTAAATTCCAAGGAGTGGAATTTCTGGGTCAAATGGTATTTCTATTTTTAGTTTTTTGAAGAACCTCCATATTGTTTTCCATAATGGTAGAACTAGCTTACATTCCCACCAGCAGTGTAGGATGGTTCCCCTTTCTCTGCATCCTCGCCAGCATTTGTTGTTCTTAGTCTTTTGGATGCTGGCCATCCTTACTGGTGTGAGGTGATATCTCATTGTGGTTTTAATTTGCATTTCCCTGATGATTAGTGATGTGGAGCATCTTTTTATGTGTCTGTTGGCCATCTGAATTTCTTCTTTGGAGAATTGTCTCTTCATATCCTCTGCCCATTTTTAAATTGGGTTATTTGTTTTTTGGGTGTTGAGGCGTGTGAGTTCTTTATGTATTTTGGATGGTAACCCCTTGTCAGATATGTAATTTACAAATATATTCTCCCGTACTGTAGGATGCTTTTTTGTTCTATTGATGGTGTCCTTTGCCATACAGAAGCTTTTTAATTTGATGTAGTCCCATGTGTTCATTTTTGCTTTTGTTCCCCTTGCTCAAGGAGATGTGTTCAGGTAGTTGCTCTTGCTTATAGTCAGGAAATTTTTGCCTATGCTGTCTTCTAAGAATTTTATGGGTCACAACTTACAATCAGGTCTTTGATCCATTTAGAGTTTACTTTTGTGTATGGGGTTTAACAATAATCCAGTTTCATTTTCTTGCATGTAGCTTGTCCAGTTTTGCCAACACCAGTTGTTGAAGAGGCTGTCATTTCCCCACTGTATGTCTATGGCTCCTTAATTGTATATTAATTGACCATATATGGTTGGGTTTCTATCAGGGCTCTCTATTCTGTTCCATTGGTCTATGGGTCTGTTCTTGTGCCAGTACCAAATTGTCTTGATTACTGTGGCTTTGTAGGTAGAGCTTGAAGTTGGAGAGCATAACCCCCAGCTTTATTATTTCTTCTCAGGATTGCTTTGGCTATTTGAGATCTTTTGTGATTCCATATGAATGTTAGATTTGTTCTAGTTCATTAAAGAATGCTGTTGGTATTTTGATAGGAATTGCATTATATCTGTAAATTGCTTTAGGCAGGATGGGCATTTCCACAATATTAATTCATCCTATCCATGAGCATGGGATGTATTGCCATTTATTGCTATCTTCTTTAATTTCTCTGAGTGTCTTATAGTTTTCAGAGTATAGGTCTTTCATTTCCTTAGTTAGGTTTATTCCTAGGTATTTTATTCTTTTTGATGCAGTTGTGAATGGAATTGTTTTCCTGATTTCTCTTCCTGCTGGTTCATCGTTAGTGTATAGGAATGCAACAGATTTCTGTGTTTTAATTTTATATCCCGCAAGTTTTCTCATTTTCAGATACTAGATCTAGTAGTTTGGGAGTGGATTCTTTAGGGTTTTTTATGTACAATATCATGTCATCTGCAAACAGGGACAGTTTAACTTCTTCTTCGCCAATCTGGATGTCTTTTATTTCTTTGTGTTTTCTGATTGCCATGGCTAGGACCTTCAGAACTATGTTGAATTAATTTTCTTTTTTTATGGTGTCTTTGCCTGGTTTGGGTATTAGAGTGATGCTGGCCTCATAGAATGAGTTTGGGAGTATTCCCTCTTCTTCTACTTTTTGGAAAACTTGAAGGAGGATGGGTATTAGGTCTTCACTAAATGTTTGATAAAATTCAGTGGTGAAGCTACCTGGTCCAGGTGTTTTGTTCTTAGGTAGTTTTTTTATTACTAGCTCAATTTCGTTGCTGGTAATTTGTCTGTTCAGATTTTCTGTTTCTTTCTGGGTCAGCCCTGGAAGGTTGTATTTTTCTAGAAAGTGGTCCATTTCTTCTAATTTTTCCATTTCGTTAGCATATAATTTTTCATAGTATTCTCTAATAATTCTTTGTATTTCTGTGGTGTCTTTAGTGGTTTTTCCTTTCTCATTTCTGATTCTGTTTATGTGTGTAAACTCTCTTTTTTTCTTGATAAGTCTGGCTAGGGGTTTATCTATTTTGTTTATTTTCTCAAAGAACCAGCTCCTTCTTTCATTGATTCTTTCTATTGCTTTATTCTTCTCAATTTTATTTATTTCTGCTTTAATCTTTATTATGTACCTCCTTCTACTGACTTTGGGCATCATTTGTTCTTCTTTTTCTAGTTTTGTTAATTGTGAGTTTAGACTGTTCATATGGGATTGTTCTTCTTTCCTGAGGTAGGCCTGTATTGCAATATACCTTCCTCTTTGCACGGCCTTTGCAGCATCACACAGATTTGCGGAGTTGAGTTATTGTTGTCATTTGTCTCCATATATTGCTTGATCTCTGTTTTTATTTGGTCATTGATCCATTGGTTATTTAGGAACATGTTGTGAAGCCTCCATGTGTTTGTGGGATTTTTCATTTTCTTTGCATAATTATTTCTAGTTTCATACTTTTGTGGTCTGAGACACTGGTTGGTACAATTTCAATCTTTTTGAATTCACCGAGGTCTTTTTGTGGCCTAATATATGATCTATTCTTGAAAATGTTCCATGTGCACTTGAGATGAATGTGTATTCTGCTGCTTTTGGGTGTAGAGTTCTGTAGATGTCTTTTAGGTCCATCTGTTCTAATGTGTTGTTCAGTGCCTCTGTCTCCTTACTTATTTTCTTTCTGGTTGATCTGCCTTTTGGAGTGAGTGGAGTGTTGAAGTCTCCTAGAATGAATGCGTTGCATTCTATTTCCCCTTTTAATTCTGTTAGTATTTGTTTCACATATGTAGGTGCTCCTGGTTTGGGTGCATAAATATTTATGATGGTTATATCTCCTTGTTGGATTGACCCCTTTTAATTATGTAATGTCCTTCTTTGTCTCTTGTGACTTTCTTTGTTTTGACATCTATTTTGTTTGATACAAGTACTGCAACTCCTGATTTTTTCTCCCTATTAGTTGCATGAAATATCTTTTTCCATCCCTTTACTTTCAGTCTGTGTATGTCTTTGGGTTTGAAGTGAGTCTCTTCTGGATGGGTAGCAATATAGATGGGTCTTGTTTTTTTATACATTCAGTGACTCTGTGTCTTTTGATTGGTGCATTCAGACCATTTACATTTAGGGTGATTATCGATAGGTATGTACTTATTGCCACTGCAACTTTAGATTTGTTGTTATCAAACATTCAAGGTTAACTTCCTTACTATCTAAGAGTCTAACTTAACTCACTTAATATGTTATTACAAACACAATCTAAAGGTTCTTCTTCCCTCCTCTTTTTTCTTCCTCCTCCATTCTTTATATATTAGGTATTATATTCTGTAGTCTTTGTCTCTCCTGATTGACTTTGGGGATGGATGATTTAATATTTCATTTGCTTAGTAATTAACTGTTCTACTTTCTTTACTGTGGTTTTATTACCTCTGGTGACAGCCATTAAACCTTAGGAACATTTCCAGCTATAGCAGTCCCTCCAAAATATACTGTAGAGATGGTTTGTGGGAGGTAAATTCTCTCAGCTTTTGCTTATCTGGAAATGTTTAATCCTTCCTTCAAATTTAAGTGACAGCCTTGCCTGATAAAGTATTCTTGGTTAGAGGCCCTTCTGCTTCATTGCATAAAATACATCATGCCACTCCCTTCTGGCCTGTAAGGTTTCTGCTGAGAGGTCTGATGATAGCCTGATGGGCTTTCCTTTGTGATATTTTTTCTCTCTCTGGCTGCTTTTAATCATCTATCCTTATCTTTGATCTTTGACATTTTAATTACTATATGTCTTGGTGTTGTGTTCCTTTGGTTCCTTGTGTTGGGATATCTGTGCACCTCCATGGCCTGAGAGACTATCTGCTCCCCAGAGTGGAGACATTTTCAGCATTTACCTCCTCAAAGACACTTTTTAATCTCTTTTTCTCTCTCTCCTTTTTCTGGTACCCCTATAATGCAAATATTGTTCCTTTTGGATTGGTCACACAGTTTTCTCAATATTCATTCATTCTTAGAGATCTTTTTTTCTCTCTGTGCTTCAGCTTCTTTGTATTCCTCTTCTCTAATTTCTATTTCTTTATTGTCTCCTTCACTTTATCTAATCTTCTTTTAAAACTTTCCTTTGTATGTTTCATTTCTGATACTGTGTTCTGTAATATTGGATCTCCAACCGGAATTCCTCCCTGAGTTCTTGAATATTTGTCTGTACCTCCATGAGCATGTTAATGATTTTTGTTTTGAAATCACTTTCAGGAAGATTCATGAAGTCAATTTCATTTGAATATTTCTCAGCGGTTGTATTCATAATTTTACTTTGAACCCAGTTCCTTTGGCATTTCTTATTTTTGTATGGCACCCATGAGTGCCCAGAAGCTCTACTCTCTGGAGCTGCTCAGCCCCTGAAACAATGTCAGGGGTTGCAGGGGCATTGTATTGGTGCCTGGGGGGAGGAAAGAGCTGTTTCCTGCTTCCCAGCTGCTATGTCTGTCTCCATTGCCAGAACCAGTGGGCTGAGCATACAGGTATAAGCATCTGTGCTTTGCATTCATAGTTGCTGTAAAACAGGGCTTCCATCTGGCTGGCCTAACGCCAGGGTAGGGTTTGCCGGTCTGTGAGCCAGGTGGGGCTGGCCAGGAGAAAGGCTCAGTAGGCTGCATATCACAGAGGGGTTCCTTGGAGCTCTGTAGCCATCCAGGGAGCTGGATATCCTGAAGATCGTGAAAGTTCCCAACCTGCTGGGCAGAGTGCACCTGAACAATTTTGTCTACGTGTCTTTTCTCCTGAGCAGTAAGTTCTGTGCAATCCTTGCCCCTTTAGCAGCCCTCTTGCTGTTACGAAGTCTTTCAGACTGCCCACCTTTCTTTTGTTCCAGAGCAGCTGTATATGGATCCCTGCTTTCCACAAGCAGCTGGAATCTCAGTCTCTCCAGATATTCTGCCTGTCTTAGCTTTTCAACCCCCTAATCTTGAGAGTACCATGAAAACACCATGAAATGTAGGTTTGTGCTCCCAGATCAGATCTCCAGAGTTAGGTATTCAGCAGCCCCAGGCCTCCACTCCCTCCCCGCTGTTTCTCTTCCTCCCGCTGGTCAGCTGGGATGGGGGAAGGGCTTGAGCCCTGCGGTGCACGGCTTTGTTGCGTTACCCTGTTCCATGAGGTTTATTCTTTTCTCCAGGTGTTTGCAGTTTGGTACAACCCTCTTTCCTGTTGCTTTTTCAGGATTATTTGTATTAATTGTTTTTTTGTATTATATGCAGTTTTAGGAGGAAGCCTTTGTCTTTAATCCTTCTCTCCTTCTTGTTTGTTTTCACAATGAGAATAAGGTTAAGATTACTAGACATTTGCACAATCTAAACTTGACAAGAACTCTTCAGTAATTCACCGTCCCATTTATCTTTAGATAAAAGGTGAATTATTGTGAAGTATCTTATTCAGATGTTTGGGAAGACCTCATATATCTCCCTTGCTGAGTGACATGAAAATAAATAATTGGTATCACACTGCAGTCCTGAAGATTTTTCTTTTTTAAGACCCTCATCCTTTGGGTGCTCAGCTAATGCTTGTTGCCTCATTGAGGAGTAGATAGATGCTCTAACTAGTGGAAAACTTTAGAACTGTTTGTCAAAGCTCTGTGTTCTGCTTTTATTGCCTTTCTTTTTTTCTAAAAACTTCCTTATATTATTCCATTCAAAGTTGCATCAAAAGAATAAAATACCTACGAATAAACCTAACCAAGGAATTGAAAGACCTATACTCTGAAAGCTACAAGACACTCATGAGGGAAATTAAAGAAGATACCAATAAATGGAAACACATCCCATGCTCATGGATAGGAAGAATTAATATTGTCAAAAAGGCCATCCTGCCTAAAGCAATCTACAGATTCAATGCAATTCCTATCAAAATACCAACAGTATTTTTCAACGAACTAGAGAAAATCATTCTAAAATTCATATGGAACCACAAAAGACCCCCAATAGCCAAACAATCCTGAGAAGGAAGAATAAAGCTGGGGAGATTATGCTCCCCAACTTCAAGCTTTACTACAAAGCCACAGTACTCAAGACAATTTGGTACTGGCACAAGAACAGACCCATAGACCAATGGAACAGACTAGAGAGCCCAGATATAAACTCAAGCATATATGGTCTATTAATATATGATAAAGGAGCCATGGATATACAATGGGGGAAATGACAGCCTCTTCAACAGCTGGTGTTGGCAAAACTGGACAGTTACATGCAAGAGAATGAAACTGGATTATTGTTTAACCCCATACACAAAAGTCAACTCGAAATGGATCAAGGACCTGAATGTAAGTTGTGAAACCATAAAACTCTTAGAAGACAACATAGGCAAAAATCTCCTGAATATAAGCATGAGCGACTTCTTCCTGAATGCATCTCCTCGTGCAAGGGAAACAAAAGCAAAAATGAACTCATGGGACTACATCAAACTAAAAAGTTTCTCTATGGCAAAGGACACCATCAACAGAACAAAAAAGCATCCTACAGTATGGGAGAATATATTTGTAAATTACAGATCCAACAAGGGGTTAACATCCAAAATACATAAAGAACTCTCACGCTTCAACACCGAAAAAGCAAATAACCCAATTAAAAAATGGGCAGAGGATATGAAGAGACAATTCTCCAAAGAAGAAATTCAGATGGCCAACAGACACATAAAAAGATGCTCCACATCACTAATCATCAGGGGACTGCAAATTAAAACCACAATTAGATATCACCTCACACGAGTAAGGATGGCCAGCATTAGAAATACTAAGAACAACAAATGCTGGTGAGGATGCAGAGAAAGGGGAACCATCCTACACTGCTGGTGGGAATGTAAGTTGGTTCAACCATTGTGGAAAGGAATATGGAGGTTCCTCAAAAAACTAAAAATACAAATACCATTTGACCCAGGAATCCCACTCCTTGGAATTTACCCAAAGAATACAGCTTCCCAGATTCAAAAAGACATATGTTTATTGTAGCACTTAAACCAGTCAGAGAAAGACAAGTGCCAAACAATTTCCCTCATTTGTGGAGTATAACAACGAAGCAAAACTGAAGGAACAAAATAGTAGCAGACTCAGAGACTCCAAGAAGGAACTAGTGGTTACCAAACGGGAGGGGGGTGGGAGGGCGGTTGGGGAGGGTGGGAGAAGGGGATTGGGCGGTATTTTGTTTAGTACACATGGTGTGGGGGATCACGGGGAAAACAGTGTGGCACAGAGAAGGCAAACAGTGAATCTGTGTCATCTTACTACACTGATGGACAGTGACTGAATTGAGGTATGAGTGGGGACTTGATAATATGGGTAAATGTAGTAACCACATTGTTTTTTCATGCGAAACCTTCATAAGAGTGTATATCAATAATACCTTAATAAAATAAAAATAAATAAACAAATAAAAACTTCCTTATATTTGCTAGTATCAGCAGTATAGGAAACACAGTTCTGTTTTGGAAAGATAGGAGTATGTAAAACGCACATGAACAAAGTATTGACAAATTGATGTAGTTTGAGTCTGTGATACTGAGTCAAAATTAGTGTAATACAACTGGTCAAAAATTAAGTTATCCCCTGGTTCCTGGAGAATTTGGAAGATACCACTCTCGAATTAACTCATTCTTATGGCAACAGTCATTTGAATGATTTGGCAAATCCTGCAATTTATGGGTTGTAGTGAAATGTCAGGCAATGGTTGGCACTTCCCTAAGCCCAATAAATCCTATGTGAAGTATCTGTAAGGACACAGATCTTAGTCAAACATGACAATTATAAATAGACTATCCTTGTTGGACCTTGGGCAGTTATGTAACATGTAAACATCTTGGTGGATGTTACAGTAGATCTCTATTTCTAAGCAAAGATTCAGCATTATTGATCCTTTACTTTATCTCTTCTAATCCAAGAACTAATTTACTTTCTTCCTTCTCTATCTCCCTCTCCCCACTCCTTTTCTTCCCTCCCTCCCTCCTCTTCCTCTCCCTTCCATCTCTTACTCCCATCCTTTTCTTTCCACAAGAATTTCTTGAGTCTCTACAATAGGCCAGATCCCATATTAAATCCTAAAGATACAATAATGAACACTATAGTGTTCCTGAATTTAAAATGTTTACCAAAAAATGAAGGTGATGCGTCATAAAAAGAGATGTAATTCAGAATATGACACTGGTTACCTTGGGAGATTAAAATAGGTAATGAAACATTACCAGAGTCAAAAAAAATCAAGTTTCAATGGTAGCAAAGGGTAAAGAAATTTATTCTGAATTTGAAGTTATATGTGTTCAAATAAATTGACACTGATGAGAACTTATAGAAATTGCTCAATTTTTAAGGCTCAACAACTTTGTAATGGGAGAAACTCATAAAACAGGTATTCATTATATCTAAATTCCTGAATATATTTGGTTGTCAGAAATACTTTATTGTTAGTTAGAATAGAGCAAAATATTTTACTAATACTTTGAATGTGTAACCATATGTAATATTCATTGTATTAAAAACTTCTTCTTGAACCTAAAATGCACACTAAATTTTTTTCTGAATTCTTAACTATGCTTTTATTATAGCTACAAGAAAAATTTTTGCCACAGTTAATTAATTTAATAAATAATTATTGAATACCTCCTATCTGCCAGGTACATGTGTTTATGATAAAAAAACAGACATGGCCCCAGCCCTCATAAAACTTACAATTGTTTACAGTCTCAAATTGTGTCATATAAATCATTAGCACAGTAGAGTTTCCTTCAGAAAAATGCACTCTATAACGAACTTGGCTAAAACACTAATATCCCAGTAAACAGGGTATAACTGCCTCTGCTGTGTTAGAGCCACAGTTCTGAAACCGCAAAGCACAGGGTGAAAGTGTAATGGAACTTAGTTCAAATTCAGCTCTTCTCCTTGGATTTTGGATTCTGTCTGGAGAATCATATTGATAACACCAACTTCATAGGCATACTGTGAAAATTACATGGTATGTGTGCAAAGAGTAAGCAGGTACGCACTCCGTGTGGAAGTAGTAAACACCCCCAAAATGGTAGCTCTTCATACTGCTACTACTTCTCTTTGTATCTTATTTTTTAACTAAACTAGAAGATAGAATCAAAGTCAGATAAAACTTCGGTTCTTGCAAAACGGTATGTCCTGGTACACTTGTCTATTTATGACTGACTGAGGGGAATTTTTTTATTTAAATACCTGCATTGGTAACATCTTTCTAAATTACAAGAACCACCATTTCTTGTTTTAATACACATAGTATAGTCTGAGAATAATACAGTATTTTTCAAACAAAAAATTCGGATGCTAAATTGAAGCGTGCTGGATTTTTAAATATTAGAACCTATGATTTTGGGGGCAGGTGGTAGGGGTGTATTAGTGTGGGTTTTTGAGGACATTTTGATGCCTCTGCAAGGATTTTTACCAAGAATTGACAAATCGGTAACAAAGATGTTGATGTAGCAAGTGAGAGTCAAGTTGGAAATGGATTGCCTCTCAGGAACATATTCTGATATCAGTAATTGATTTTAGAACTCATAGGAAATATTCCATGTGTCTACTGATGATGGTAAAATCCCTAATTTGACTGTTTCCCAGTCATTAAAAAGAATCATCATCAATTACAAATTATGGGTTACCGTATTCTGGTTGAGATTTTTGTACCATTGCTAAATGACATGTGCAACAACTTGCTTCTCCCCTTCCCAAATCATTTGATTGACCTCACCCGATGGTTCGTAGTGATAGAAGGTTGACTTCGAATTACAGTTGGAGAGTGTCTCACTTACTTGAAAGTAATTGTAGACTTAAAGCACTTAAAATGAAAATTATTTGGTAATTGTCTACGAATGACTGATATGTGGTAGTATTTTCACTGTTGGTTGCCTTACAGAATTTACTGCTTTTTCATATATGTTCACATATTCCTTTCTTGCTATTCTAATAAAATGTATGTTAAACATAGCAAATTTTAACCAATTATGAAATTGGTAAAAGGGAAGTTCTAAAGTGAACCCTAACGTTTTTGCCTATGAATAAGTACTTAGCAACAAATCTTTGAAATCACATATAAGAACCTGCTTCCAGACAATAGGACTTCTTTTTTCCATAACATATGATGCACTGCCAGCCAGAACAGCCCAATGTCATTGTTGGTTCACACAACAAGATTCACATTTCATAGATGACCCTGGATCTTTTGTTCCTAAATAAACACCTTTATTAAAAGATGTATTACTCTTTTTTTAATAATTTATTTTGGTATCATTAATCTGCAATTAAGTGTGCAATATTATGGTTATTAAACAACCCCCTTCATCAGGTCCCCCCCACCAACCCCATTACAGTCACTGTCCATCAATGTAGTGAGATGGTATAGAATCACTACTTGTCTTCTCTGAGTTGTACAGCCCTCCCCGTGCCCCCCCAACATTACGTCTGCTAATCATAATGCCCCCTTTTTCCTCCTTATCCCTCCCTTCCCACCTATCTTCCCCAGTCCCTTTCCCTTTGGTAACTATTAGTCCGTTCTTGGGTTCTGTGAGTCTGCTGCTGTTTTGTTCCTTCAGTTTTTTTCTTTGTTCTTATACTCCACATATGAGTGAAATCATTTGATACTTGTCTTCTTTGGCTTGGCTTATTTCACTGAGCATAATACCCTCTAGCTCCATCCATGTTGTTGCAAATTGTAGGATTTGTTTTCTTCTTATGACTGAATAATATTCCATTGTGTATATGTACCACATCTTCTTTATCCATTCATCTACTGATGGACACTTAGGTTGCTTCCATTTCTTGGCTATTGTAAATAGCGCTGCGATAAACATAGGGGTGTATCTGTCTTTTTCAAACGGGGCTGCTGCATTCTTAGGGTAAATTCCTAGGAGTGGAATTCCTAGGTCAAATGGTATTTCTATTTTGAGTTTTTTGAGGAACTCCATACTGCTTTCCACAATGGTTGAACTAATTTGCAGTCCCACCAGCAGTGTAGGAGGGTTCCCTTTTCTCCACATCCTCGCCAACATTCGTTGTTGTTTGTGTTTTGGATGTTGGCCATCCTTACAGGTGTGAGGTGATATCTCTTTGTGGTTTTAATTTGCATTTCTCTGATGATTATCGATGTGTAGCATCTTTTCATGTGCCTGTTGGCCATCTGAATTTCTTCTTTGGAGACGTGTCTATTCATGTCCTCTGCCCATTTCTTAATTGGATTATTTGCTCTTTGTTTGTTGAGGTGCGTGAGTTCTTTATATATTTTGGATATCAACCCCTTATCGGATATGTCATTTATGAATATATTCTCCGGTACTGTAGGATGTCTTTTTGTTCTACTGATGGTGTCCTTTGCTGTACAGAAGCTTTCAGCTTGATATAGTCCCACTTGTTCATTTTTGCTTTTGTTTCCCTTGCCCAGGGAGATATGTTCATGAAGAAGTCGCTCATGTTTATGTCCAGGAGATTTTTGGCTATGTTTTTTTCTGAGTTTTATGGTTTCATGACTTACATTCAGGTCTTTGATCCACCTTGAAAAAAAAAAGATGTATTACTTATAAATCTGTATTTATAAAAGAAACTTTTTCCTTTTTTGACCTGGCCTTCTCCCATATTCACTTCCTTCATAAAGAATTTTTTAAGGAGAAAGTCACAGGAGACAGCAGGGAAGGGAGGGCACAGGGGAATCTTAAATGAATTAAAAAGCTGTTCATATGGCAGCTGACAGTTGCTTACTTGGCATTTCAGTGACCAGACTCCATTCTCAGTGTTGTCCTTTCATACAACTACCTAACACTAAAAATAGTTATAAGCAAGCACATTATATATGAAAGGCATGATTACTGTTTGTTAGGAGCTGATAGTGTTTGGCAGGGTCTTTATTTCTGAAATAAATAATTTGTAAAATATTCCTACAAAGAAAGTGTAAGTGAAATATCTGTTTTTTGAAAGGCTAGGAGGAAAAAGCAAGAAGAGGCCATGTCCACGAACATGCTCATGTGTGCAGCCCTGGGACTGGAATGCTGCTGTGTGTGTATTTGAAGGTGTCTCCATTGGTGTCCACATCTCTCCCTTTTAGGGTTTCCCTGTGTCTGTGCTGCTCTAACTGGTTGCCACTCTCAATCACTACACTAGCCAATCCTTGGCAAAGCTAATTTTCCATTCTTTTGCCTTGTTCTGAATTATTCTTTACCCATTTATCTTGTGCAAGCTATCAGTTTTACCCCTTGTTCTGAATCTTGACGTCCACTAAAGTGTGCTACTTGGAGTGCTATTAAAATGTGGCAAATTTGGGTGAATACATTTGCCTGACGGTTCAAAGTGCCCTGATGTGCGTGATAGCTTGACAGGAACTTCAAAGAAGATAGTGGAGGGAGAGATAGCTGATGAAGAGAGGTTATAGATATGTGGTAATGTTTTTTATTTAGAAACTCTGATAAGAAATGTCTGGCTTCCACCATGACAAGGCAAAGGGCAAAGGGACGGTACTGTCCCCAAAATTCCAACAAACCCTTCCTGAGCACCACTAAGGCTCCAGATACTGTGCCCGACCATATATGGGTTGCAAACCAAATGAGGCCATGTCCCACCGTCTTGAATTTTGATGTGCTGTCCAACAGAAAAGATAGGCATACAAACATGCCTAATTATAAAGTGAAATGAATTATAGTAAACTCAAGCTTTTTTTAAAGCTATGGGAGTATAAAGAATAACATCATTCTATCCATTCATATATGTGATTGATTCTCCCCAAACCCCCCTCACTATGCCTGAAGGTTTAGACTAATCTGATGTCATCTGTGTAAAATTTCAGGCAATGGAGGGCAACAAGGGAAGTCATAAAATATGATTTGCTCTGGATCATTCTTATACCCTCAAAACTGCCCTCCTATTTGAAGGCTGCCTGACATCTCATGTTTCTCAAACCTGGAAACTCTCACCAGTACCTGTGAGTATGCTGGGCCCACGGTGTCTAGGGACATCCCTCTCAACAAACACCATAACAAGCTTTTTTTTTTGCCTTGGAGTAACAGTGAAAGAGATAAAGCACTAACTCCATAGTTCCATAGGTTGGTAGTTCCTATCTTCAAGTAGTCATTTAATTGAAAAGGTATTTTTTACTTATTAGAGAAAAAAATGACTGGCAAAGTTTATCAGAAGTGTATTAGCATAAAATATCAATTTCAATATTTAAGTGATAATGTGAGAAGTGACAGGTGATGAATTTCTAAATTAGTCACTAACATTCAAGTAATCGAAAGTTGGGTGACATTCTGAAATAGCCACTGGCAGATGTTAGTTTAAACATCTCCAATGATCTTGGAATATTTTCAGTCAGACTTGGGCATGTGTCAGACTGGTTAAGAACATGACAAAGAGTGGATTTATACTAATAAAGTGCTAGGAACAGAGGTAGAGTTTCTTAGAGAGCAAAGATATCAGTCTGATATTGTAAAACTAGTAGGAGATGAATTACAGCCAAAGGAAAGAGAATTTTATCAGCTTTTGCAAATTGTGGTCATGGTTGGTGCTGAACAACTTTGATTACTCCTTTTCTAAAGAAGCTGGTCGTGCAGATCCAAGTTTGAAGCCTTTTGGTGTAGTTTCTAATTATGAATGTTCACGAAGTATTCAAAAATGTAAATTACCTACAGAGGACCAAAAAAGACTAGGAGAATTTTTTTTAGTAAAAAAGTGTAATAAGTGGTCAGTTTGATATCATAAAATGCCATAACTCACCATGGCCTTAAGTTTCCAAGCACTAGGTAATTTTCCCTTAACCAGTATAGAAAGTAATTATTATTCCGTAAATTCCTCTTGAATTCCAGTGGTGTTCATTATGGTGACAGTGAGAAGGTACTCCTTGTTACTGACATTAAAATCATTGTAAAAACTGCAATCACGTGATATCCTTACTCTAGTCTATCCATGGCTGAGAACCACATACTTACATGCAGCATATCTCTTCTTTAGAGATTCATTAGTCCAAATCATATGCAAGAAAAAAAAAATCACAATATGAGTAAGACAAAATACACACACACATACCCACACACACACCTAGTTTGTTGAACTTTAACTGATCCGAACAAGAAAAGTAATTTTCATACCTTTCAATATTTCATTAATAAATGCTCTCAACACTAATCATACTCTTGCTAAAATGTATTTTTTATGTTGTAGATGCATCTATGAAAGACATTGTATATTCGTTGACCTAGTTGTATTTTTTTTATTAAACTGATCTAATGACCAAAATCTCATATTCCATGAATAGTCTGTACTCTGTCAATGGTTATCAGTCTATATAAGAGGGGAATATTTAGTATAGTAGTGGTATCTTAGGATTCTCTATAGAAATAGAACCAATAAGAGATATATATTCATATGTATATATATCTGAAAATGAATATACATGTATATGAAGTTTATAGGTATGTGCATGAATCACTCACATGATTATGGAGAATGAGAAGTTAAGTGCTACCATCTCTCTCCCATTAACAGCTGAAGACCCAGGAAAGCCTGAGGTGTAACTTGGTCTGAATCCAAAGGCCTGAGAACTAGTAGTGCAGATGTCTGAAGACAGATTAAGGAATATCCCAGCTCAAGCAGAGAGCAAATTCTCCTTTCCTCCACCTTTTTGACCTATTCAGGCCCTCAGCAGATTGCATGATGCCAACACTCACTGGTGAAGGTGATCTTCTTTACGCAGTCTACCAATTCACATGCTGATCTGTTCTGGAAACATCCTCACAGACACACCCAGTAATGTTTTTACCAGCTTTCTGGGCATCCTTTAGCCCAGGCAAGGTGACACAAAATACTTCTCTTCACAGGTGGTATTATCAGCTTCATAGCAACATCACATTGCTTTACAGCCTTTTATGTGCCTGGCACTATGCTAAGCATTTTATGTGCATGATCTCAGTCCTTTCAACAACCCAATGTGACAAGTACTGTGTAATAATTATCTCTGCTCTCCAGATTAGGAAATTGAGGCTTAGAGAAATTCAGCAATTTGCCCAAGATCACAGAGTAAGAGGCAGAGCAGGTATTAAATACACAGGTCTGTCTGATATCAAAAGAGGACACCCAAACCCCTTGCCCATTTCCAACTTGAAAAAACAAGTACTTGGCTATTTTAAAGCATCCTATATAAAACAGAAGTGAAAGTAAAGTGATATTCACATTCTTGGGTCAGTAAACAATGTGATTTGTAAACTTTCTTGAATTGAGATCTTTCACTTATTTACTTATTATTTATTTATACCCCATTTTGTCTTAGAGATATAAGTGAGATTTAAAACAAAACAAAATCTTCATAAAAAGCACTTGGTCAGAAAACCAATCTAGCAAAAACAGAAAATGTTTGAAGCAGAGTTACACTGACTGCCATGAGCACGTGTCACCCTGCGTCTTTCTTCCCAGTGCCTGATGAGAAAAAAGCCACCTGACTACAAGATCCCCCGGGTTTGGCAGGGTGTCTCTTACTGAGGGCTGGTATGACCACACAAGCAGTCCAAGCAGCTGCTCTGGGACCAGGCCACTTGGGTGTCGCCGTTTAAACTGGTGTGGGTGGTAGCAGCAAGCAGACCGCAGGGCCCGGTCCTTATAATTGTCCTCTCGGAATCCAGATGGTCAAGGGAGGTCTCAGCATTGTCTCTCACCCCTCTCGTGTACCCCACTTAATCCAGAAAGGTTGGTCTAGAGGGAGTCCAAGCAGAAAAACGAGTTAAGGAGGCAAAACTCCCCCCCAGTGTGGGGGAGCAGCCGTGTGCTGATTCACAGGAGCACCCGAGTGTGGAAGAGGACTGTCAATAGACGCGCCAGCGCTGATCCCACTGGTGTGACTCAGCAGGGAGCTCACTCCGCTGAGGGGGGGGAGGGGCCTTTTCATCCCTCTAAGGATTTCCTGTGAGCTGATGGATCACGAGGAGCTGCCAGTGCGCATGTGCGGAAGGCAGGTAAAGGTTCCACATCAGCCAAGACCGAGCACTTGTTTTTTTCAGGAGCGTCAAGTCAAAATCTAGCTATTAACGCAGGAGCCTCACTGGGAAAGTCAAAAGGAAAAGCACATTGGCATTCACATTAGGCAGAAAAGGACCCGTGGAGCTGGTAGAACACCCAGAGGGAAACAGAAGCTAAGGAAATTTTCCTACTTACACACTAACAATGTTTGTCTGCACGGAGACTGTTTTTATGCTGGTACTTTATGTACAATTTAGGGGCCATTTAAAGTTAATTTAAGATAATTCATTATAAATGTTTTGTATTGGAAGGTTCAGAATAGTAACTCAAACATTTCAGAATCCTCTGCTTTTACTTACACTGTGTTTTGCCTCTACCACTGAGTGAACAGCTCAGATAGAGTAGCCAACCCAAAATAATTGACTCCTACCTCCAACCTTGATTCTGAATATTCAAACACACAGCCGTGGGAGTGAAGTGAGAGGCAGGAAACCTGACAGTGAAGAAAATTTCTCTGTTTTACATAAACTCAGGCACTTTGGGGGTTGGGAAATGTGTTTTCCAGTGTTAGACACACTTCTTTAGTCCTAATTGAGAAAGTTATCAGCATTGTGTAACTGCAAATGTCAAATTTAAATTAAATAGCAATGAGCAAAGAAAAAATTTAAAAACACTCTAATAGAAAAATCTTCAATTTCCTAGATACTCTATATCAATTTATATTCTTAGCTACTAGGTCCATATCTGTGTATTACATTTCCAACATGAAGTAAGGGGGTAACTATGGACATTAGACTCATAAAGATCACAGTCAAATCTAGACCTTATCCCCCATCATATGACATTGGACAAATCACTTATGCCCTCTAAACATTAGGTCCTTATCTGAAAAATGAGAAACTACAATACCTAGGTAATACAGGTAATAGAGAATATAAGTCCCCAACAGTTTGTAAATGTTATGAGAGCAGAGAATCTGAAGTTCTTGTGTTGTTCCCCTTAGTTGCTGTATCTTCAGTACCTAAGACTTCGTCAGGCACTCAAATACTCGAATGAATGAGTGAATGAATATTATATACAATAAAAGAGGTGCCATGTGTGAAATGTCTATCCTTTTGTTAATTAATAAATGTTTTTTCCTTTGCTAACCTCTATCTTACTTCATCTTCATTCTCACCTTATTAATTTACATATTTAAGGCTTAATTCTTTTGATTCAATTCATATAATAGGTTTGTGTTCAGATATTCTTACACATTTACACTAAGAATTATATATAAGTCCTTTCTCCTATTCTACTTATCAAATTGATTAGCAAGTACTGTTAATTCAACCTCCAGAATATATCTCAAATCTATCCACTTCTGTTCACCTCCACTGCCACTATTTAAACTAAGCCACAATCCCCTAAGTGGACTCTTGCAGTGGCCTCCTAACTGGCCTTTCCCATTCCAGTGTGACCTTACAATCCATAGCTGAATTCCCAGTCTCGTCTTGTATCATTTTCTCTGTGGCCCATGCTACAAAGATCCAGACTTACTTTATGTTCCTTTGTTAAGCTCTTTCTGCCCTCAAACCTTCATGCCTGTTATTCAGTCTTCCTAGGAATGCTTTTATTCTGGCTTTTATATGGATGGTTCTTGTATGTGCAACAAGTCTCTGCTCAAACACACCTCTTCAGAGAGGCACTGCTTGTTTACCACATTTTCTCTTCCAATGACTTCCTTCCACACTTGCAATTGTCTAAACTTCTTGCCATAAGCTAGCTACTGCCTGACTCTTCAAATACGTCATTGCCAAATGAGATTGTAATTTTGTTCAATACTAGAAACCCTATTAATGCAGTTCATCATACTGATAAATCTAAATAATAAAATCATAGGATCTCAGTATAGCTGGTGAAAAAACATTGAACAAAATTCACCAGTCTTTCCTGACACAGAAAACAAACAGAACAACCAAGAAACCACTGAATAAAATAGAAATAGGAAGAGGGTACCTTACCATGATATCTATTTCAGTCTAAAGCCATCATACTGTTCCTTACATTTATGAAAATGTCTTCATTGTGTTAGCTATTACCCACTAGTATATTACTATTTCACATTGTGCTAGAGTTATTAGTCAATACAATTACCCAAGAGAGAAATTACCCAAGAAAACAAAGTGGTAGGTATAAAAATTCAAAGAGATGAGTAAAACTATCACTAATTGTAGATGACATGGTAGTTTAATTAGAATGTTTAAGAGATTTTTATTAAAAACGATTACAGAACATCTAGCAAAAAAATAGCAGAGTAGGAAGGCAAGACAGAAACCTCCTCCTACACACACAAGGAAGCAACTACAGCAAAGGCAACTAACGCTGAAAACAACCTGAAGACAGCAGAGCAGAACACCTACACATGGTGAAGAAAAGACCGCACAGAGAATGGTAAAGTGGTAGAGCCATGATAGAGTGGGGCTCAAGCCCTTCCCACATCCAAGCCTACAGGCAGGAGGAAAAGGAACAGAGTAGTTAGATGCTCAAGAACTCTGCACACTGGCCCTGGAGATCTGCTCTGGGAACACAAGTCTACATTACATTGGACTTTGGTGATTAATGAAGCTGGACACCAGGGAGAGTTGGAGCACTCTGGAAAGCTGAGATTCCAGCTGCTTGTAGAGCACAAGCACCCTCCATAAATCCCACTGAGACCAACACAGAGATTGCAGTTTGAAAGATTTACCAGCAGCGGGAAGAGTGCCAGAGGAGCAGGGGTTAGATGGAGTTCTCTTTGCAGAAGAAAAGCCAGGTGGGTGACATTTCCCTAGACCTCCCTCAGCCCAATTTGTTGGGGTCTCACAGGAGTGAGCCCCAAATGCTCATCCCCCTTACTGAGAGCTGAGCCCCAAGGTGCTTCCCTTCACACCTGCCCACCTGCCCACCCACCTGGACCACATGGCCCAGGAGAGTCAGGCTTTGCTGCCTGGCAGGCAAAGAGAGGCTCTCCCAACTTTCCTGGCCCTCTGTCAACCCACTGGGAATGCACCTGCACAAGCCAACTCCAAACACTTCTTCCTCCTTCCTGGTGGCCCAGTCACATACCACACTCCCCTGTACACCCACCCCACTCACCCCTTCAGCCCATCAGCATAGCCATCACTATAGGGCAGGCAGAGGGTGGCCCCACCTATAATAATCCCAGCAGAAGCACTGCTGCTCTGCTTACAAAGGACCAACTGAGATGGACTGAGATCACCACAGACAGAAAAGGGCTCTGCCCATATGATCTCAGCCCATGCCCTGCTTCATGTCTCACAAAGGGACCTCTGTTGACAGAGATCAGCCACTAAGAGAGGTAGAAAGGTGGTCCTGCCCAGAGCCTACCAACAGCAACTGCAGCTCAACCACAAAGGAGAACGAGGTACAGGTAAGCAAAGAGTATTGTGCTTCTGGGCACCACAGAATGCCTTCTTCATAAAGCCATTACTTTCTTGACCAGGAGACATAGTGAATCTATCTAATACAAAGAAGAAATATAGAAACACTGACAAAATGAGCATGCAGAGGAATGTGTTCCAAACAAAAGAACAGAATAAGACACCAAAAGAGGGCTAAATGAAACAGATATCACCAATTTTCTTGATAAATATTTCAAAATAACAGTCATAAATATGCTCACTGATCTGCAGAAAAGTGTTGATGATCTCAAGGAGTATTTCAAAAAAGAGATAGATTTAAAAAAGAGCCACTCAGAGCTGAAGAATACAAAACTGAAATAAAAAATACAATGGAGGAATGAATAATAGATTGCTGCAAGTAGATGAGAAAATCAATGTGATGGAAATTAGAGAACAGGAAAAAAATGGAGCTGAGGGACAGAAAGAAAAAGGAATCTCTCGATTTGAGAGGATGTTAAAGGAGCTATGTGAGAATTCAAATGAAACAATATGTGCATAATAAAAGTCCCAGAAGGACAAGAGACAGACAAAGGAGTAGAAAGTCTCTTTGAAAAATTCCACAATCTAGGGAAGGAAATAGAAAAGCAGATCCTGGAAACACAGAGAGCCACTAACAAAAGGAACCTCAGGAAGACAATGTCAAGACATATAATAAATGACAAAGATTAAGGATAAAGAGAGGGTTTTGAAAGCAGCTAGAGAGGCAAAAAATTACTTATAAGGGCAACCCCATAAGGCTATCAGCAGATTTCTCAGCAGAAACTTTACAGGCCAGAGGGAGTGGCATGAAATATTGAATGTATTAAAACAAAGGAACTTCAACCAAGAATCCTCTGCCCAGCAATATTATCATTCAAAATTGAAGGAGAGACTAAAAGTTTCTCAATTAAACAAAATCTAAAAGAATTCACCACCACTAAACTGGTCTTACAGGATGTGTTAAAGGGACCTCTGTACATGGAAATGTTCTTAAACTTAAATATTTTTCACCAGTGAAAATAAACTCACAGTAAAGGTAGTAAACCATGTGCTTACTAAGCAAGTATGAGTTAAAAAAAAATAAGTAGTAAAATCAACTGTACACAAAATTAGTTAATGGATACAAAAAAATTCAGATTATGACATCTAATACATAAAGTGTAGAGGAGGAAGAAGAATAGAAAAGAAGTACTTATCAGCTGTGTTTGAAGTAGAGCGACCAAATATGGACTGTTATATATTTAGGAAACTATCCATGAACTTTATGGTAACCGCAAGCCTAGAGCCTATAATAGATACACAAAAAAAATTTTTTTTTAAATCCAATCACAACACTATAGAAAACCACCAAATAACGATAAGAAAGGAAGAAAAGAACACAGAGGAACTATAAAAACAACCAGAAAACAACTAATAAAATGGCAAAAAGTACATACCTATCAATAACTACCTTAAATGTAAATGGACCAAATGCACAATCAAAAGACATAGGGTGGCAGAATAGATAAAGGGATAAGACCCATATATATGCTTCTCATTTCAGAGATTCATTTCAGACCCAGAAAATACACAGACTAAAAGTGAAGGGATAGAAAAAGATATATTGTGCAAATAATAGGGAGAAAGAAGGAGTAGTAATACTTGTATCTAACAAAATAGACTTCAAAACAAAGTAATGAGACAAAGAAGAACATTACATAATGATAAAGGGATCAGTCCAACAAGAAGATATAACAATTATAAACTATAAACATCTATGCACCCAACATAGGAACACCTAAATATGTAAAACAAATACTAACAGAACCAAAGGGGAAAATAGACTGCAACATCTTCATTTTAGGAGACTTTAATACACCACTCACATCAATAGATCAACCAGACAGAAAATAAATAAGGAAACAGAGGCACTGAACAATGTATTAGATCAGATGGACTTAATAGATATCTGCAGGACATTCCATCCAAAAGCAGGAGAATACACGTTTCTCAAGTGTACATGGAATGTTCTCTAGAATAGATCATATAACTAGGCCACAAAAACATCCTCAATAAATTCAGAAAGATTGAAACTGCATCAAGCAACTTCTCAGACCACAATGGTGTGAAACTAGAAATAAATTACACAAAGAAAACAAGCCCATAAGCATATGGAAGTTAAACAACATACTTCTAAATAATGGATCAATGAACAAATCAAGCAATATCCAGAAACAAATGAAAACAAAAATACAACAGTCTGAAATTTATGAGATGCCACAAAAGCCATTTTAAGAGGGAAGTACAGGCCTACCTCAAGAACCAAGAACAATCCTAAATAAACAGTCTAAACTCACAACTAAAGAAACTAGAAAGAGAAGAACAAATGAAACCCAAAGTTAGTAGAAGGAGGAACATAATAAAGATCAGAGCAGAAATAAATAAAATGGAGAAGAATAAAACAATAGGAAAAAAACAATGATACAAAGAGCTGGTTCTTTGAGGAAATAAACAAAATAGACAAACCCCCAACCACACTAATCAAGAAAAAAAGGGAGAGGACACAAATAAAATCAGAAATGAAAAAGGGAGAGTTACAACAGATACCACAGAAATACACAGAATTATTAGAGAATTCTATCAAAAATAATATGCCAATAAATTGGACAACCTAGAAGAAATGGACAAATTGCTAGAAAATACAACCTTCCAAGACTGATCCAGGAAGAAATAGAAAATCTGAACAGACCAATTACTAGTAACAAAATTGAATTGGTAGTCAAAAAACACCCAATGAACAAAAATCCAGGACCAAATGGCTTTGCAGCTGGATTCTACCAAACATTTAAAAAGAGCTAATACTCATCTTTCTTAAAATATTCCAAAAAGTAGAAGAGGAGGGAATACTTCCAAACTCATTCTATGAGGCCAACATCACTCCAATACCAAAACCAGGCAAAGATACTACAAAAAATTTTTAGACTAATATCCATGATGAAGACAGATACAAAAATCCTCAACAAAATATTAGCAAACTGAATTCAAAAATATATCAAAAGGATCATCCATCATGACCAAGTGGGATTTATTCCAGGGATGCAAGGTTGGTACAATATTTATAAATCAATCAGTTCATACACCGCACTAACAAAAAGAAGGTTAAAAACCACATGATCATCCCAATAGATGCTAAAAAAGCATTTGACAGATTCAACATCCATTCATGATAAAAACTCTCAACAAAATGGGTATAGAGGGTGCATAACTCAACTTAATAAAGGCCATATATGACAAACCCACAACTAGCATCATACTCAATGGGAAGAAGCTGAAAGCTTTTCCCTACAATCAGGAACAAGACAAGGATATCCACCCTCACCACTTTCATTCAACATGGTACTGGAGATCCTAGCCAAGGCAATCAGACAAGATAAAGAAATAAAAGGCCTCCAAACTGGTAAGGAAGAAACTACACTATCACTATTTGCAGATGACATATTGTATATAGAAAACCATAAAGACTCCACCAAAAGGTATTAGAACTAATAACTGGAATTCAACAAAGTTGCAGGATACAAAATTAATACACAGAAATTTTACATTCCTATATAACAGCAAACTAGCAAAAAGATAAATCAGGAAAACAGTTCCATTTACACTTGCATCAAAAAGAATAAAATACCTAGGAATAAACCTAACCATTTAATGAAAGACCTGTACTCTGAAAACTGTAAGACACTGATGTGAGAAATTAAAGAAGACACAAATAAATGGAAATCTATCTCATGCTCATGGATAGGAAGAACTGATATTGTCAAAATGGCCATCCTGCCCAAAGCAATTTAAAGATTCAACGTAATCCCTATCAAAATACCAACAGCATTTTTCAACGACCTAGAGCACATAATCCTAAAATTCATATGGAACCACAAAAGACCCCAAAAAGCAAAACAATCCTGAGAAAGGATAACAAAGCTGGAGGGATTACACTCCCTGACTTCAAGCTATACTACAAAACTACACTAATCAAACCAGTATGGTCCTGACACAAGAACAGACCCATAGATAAATGAAACAGAATAGAGAGCCCAGATATAAAGCCATTTATATATGGTCAATTAATATACTATAAAGAAGCCATGAATATACAATGGGGAAAAGACAGTCTCTTCAGGCATTGGGAAAAATGGACAGCTACATGTAAGAGAATGAAGCTGAATTACTGTAACTCCAAACACAAAAGTAAACTTGAAATGGATCAAAGACCTAAATGTAAGACATGAAACAAAAAACTCTTGGAAGAAAACATAGGCAAAAATCTCTTGAACATAAGCATAAGCAATCTTTTTGGGGGGGCACATCTCCCCAGGCAAGGAAAACAAAATAAAAAATGAACAAGTGGGACTACATCAAACTAAAAAGGTTCTGTTGAGCAAATGACACCATCAACAGAACAAGACAGCCTATAGTATAGGAGAATATATTTGTAAGTGATTTATCTGATAAGGGTTAACATCCAAAATACATAAAGAACTCATATGGCTCAACACCAAAAAAGCAAATAACCCAATTAAAACATGAGCAGGGGATCTGAACAGACATTTTTCCAAAGAAGAAATACAGATGGCCAAACAGGCACATGAAAAGATGCTCCACATTGTCAATCATCAGGGAAATGCAAACCAAAATCACAATGAGCTATCACCTCACACCAGTTAGAATGGCCACCATCCAAAAGACAAGAAATAACAAGTGTTGGTGAGGATGTGGAGAAAAGGGAACATTTGTACACTTCTAGTGGGATAATAAGTTAGTGCTACCACTATGGAAAGCAGTATGGAGGTTCCTCAAAAAACTAAAAATAGAAATACCATATGACCCAGCAGTTCCATTTCTGGTAATTTACCCAAAGAAGACAAAATCACTAATCCAAAAATATATTTACACTCTTGTATTCATGGCAGCATCATTTATAATAGCCAAAATATGGAAACAACATAAAGATCCATCAATAGGTGAATGGATAAAGAAGATATAGTACATATATGCAATGGAATATTATTCAGTCTTAAGAAATAATGAAATCTTGCCATTTGCAGCAACATGGATGAACCTAGTGGGTATTATGCTAAGTGAAATAAGTCAAAGAAAGACAAATACCGTTTGATTTCACTTATATGTGGAATCTAAACAACAAAACAAGTGAACAAACAGAACTCAAATAGACTCATAAACACAGAGAACAGACAGGAGGTTACCATAGGGAAGGGTGGGGGGATGCGTGAAATAAGTGAATGGGGAGAAATTAGTGAGAATATTTGATATCCTGATCTGTACATGTGTGTACAAAATTCAAGCTGTACATGAAGATTTGTGCATTTTATTGAATGTACCTCAATATTAATTTTTAATTTAAAAAATTATAACTAATAATAATCTGTGGCAAAAATAAGGAAGGCTGTGAAGATTTAGCTGTAAGCATTCAAATGTTATAACAATCGCAGTATAAATATTTTGTTTAGCCTTATAACGCCTCTCAGTTTCAAAAACTATCTGAAAAATTTAGCCTTGAGAATAGCACCCAGGGTCTCAGTAATCCATGGCCATAGTAAGCACCATTTACAAAGGGAATAGTAACACACATAGTCACTTTAATTCAGCTTAAATTTCAGTCTGAACTTGAGCAACATCATGCTGACACAACATATTCATAACAAGAGAGGAGTTTCCTGTTCTTTTTATGAAACTTCATAACTTTGGTTTCTGGGACTCCTTGTTTTGGAAAAAAAAAATCACTTCCTGATGACTTCCCTGCTGAAGAAAAATCTGATTAAAAAGTAATTAGGAAATGAGTATGTTTTAAATAAAAATATGCAAGTGATCCTTTTTAAATTTTTAATTCAACTTAAAATTTGAATACACCTTTTCATTTTTCTCTGTTAAGTATGCACAAGAAAAAAAGTAAAACACTACTGGTTGCTGGGTGCTTCTAATAGGTGTTCAGTATCACGAAGACCACACACACCACATGGTTGTGAGAATTACTATGGCAACTAACAAGATTTTCAAGTTGAAATACCCACTGTCAAGGCTGCCCACACAGAGCTCTTAGCTCTGGCATCCACTTCCACTTGAGTGTACAGTGTGCAAAATTGGAAGGCCCTGCCATTTTAAAGCCACGCTGAGAAAACTGCCTATATTATATATAAACTCTGCTACTTTATTTTCAGTCGACTTTATTTTCAGTTCTGTATGTCAGCGCTCCATTGAAAAATGGAGACCAAAGAGTTGGCTGCCCAGTCTAGAAAACTACACATGAAGCCTGAAGCAAACATGGTATTAAATTAGCAACAGCATCCATATGTTTTCTCCTCTGTGCACTCAGAGCCATGGAAATAAATTCATTAAAAATAACTCTTCTAGTGTACCTTTTTCTTCTTCTGAATCAGATCATTTTAATCTGTGTGATTAAATTTTCTAAAACTCAGGTCTCTCCTATCTTAGAGGGCCTTTCCTCAAATTCATTGCCACACAAGGTAACTGATAGGTAATAGACTTGTAAATGGTTGTGTTTACATTCGGTTGGAATGTCCTGTCTTGTTTTCAGAGACAGCAGAGCTTCGGGGATCTTCCAGCTCATCTCCTGCATCATCATGTGCTGACGAGGAAAGGGTTAGGAGGGAGATTCGGCCATTTGGAAGGAGCTGAGAAGACCGTGAAAATGAAAACAATAATTCCTGCCCTGGCCACACACCCTCCTCACTGGGGAAAAAGGAGTCACTGGACAACATTCTGCTGTGTTCAGCAAACATCACTTTGTGATTTTCTCTTCCTGCTTCTGCTTCAGAAGAAACAGGAACTTAAAGGGCAAGAAAGCCAAAGGAAATTATTGTATCTTCTTAGCAGGACAGGCACCTAAGAAAGGCTAACTGAGGGCTCTTCTGCGAGGATATATGAGATGAGAATGTATGAAACCACTATTGAGATAGGAATTTTCCCATCTGGCAGCAAAGACATCATCATCATAATAACAATGAACAGCCCAACATTCACTAAGTATGTGTATGTACCAGGCTTTGGGGTTTTCTTTTCTACCTTTTAAAATTCTTTTAAGATACATACAATAAAAGGCATGAATGTTGGCATATGTGTATACTCATGTAACCATGACCCAGCTCAAGATATCAAACTTGCTCGCTAATTTTTTTCATCTGCCCCTATTTCTCCCACCACCCCCAGTCCCCTCCCCTATAGTAATCTCCAGTCTGTTCTGTGTGTTTATGAGTCATTTGTTTGTTCATTTGTTTTGTTTTTTAGAACTCCACATGTAAGTGAAACACTGTATTTGTCTTTCTCTGTCTGAATTATTTCACTTAGCATAATACCCTCTAGATCCATTCATGTTGTCACAAATGGCAAGATTCTCTTCCTTTTTTATGGCTGAATAATATTTCATTGTACCAGGATTGTTAAAAGTGTTTTACATGAATAGACTCACTTAATCTATACTTTGAGGGCACCACTATTGCTGCCATTGTGCACGTGAGAAAACTAAGGCCCAGAGGCTAACCAGCTTGTAAGAAGTAGTGTGGGGCCGGTACTTAAACTCAACCAGTCAGTTTCCAGGTTTTAAGTCCTGAAAAGATAATAGGTGCCTGGGAAAGTGTACAGTATTTTCCCTTGGAGTCTGTTGGCTTTCAAAGTCTGCACCCCCCAAAAAAGAAAAAGTACAATAGTGATGTTTGGGAGTATCAGTGTTTAGTGTGGGGATAGTTGGTGGAAAATGTCACCTATGTATGGTTGAGACAAGGGGAATCAGAAGAGTTATGTGTACTTAGAGTAAAAGGTGAGTATGTCTAAAGTTAGTAAGATAGAAGGAAGTAGCAAGTGGAGCCAAAATACAATCAACTCTTGATTATTTGTGACTTATGGCTAGGAAATACATGTCATTCAAACAACTACGTTAACCAGTAAGTTCAACTTTCTGCCCAAGGAAACCTTGCGTGATCATTTTCTATTACTGCTATAAGGAGTTACCATAACCTTAGCAGCATCCTATAGCTCAGTCAGTCAGCACTTGGGTATGGGGCACAGTAGTCTAAAAACAAGGGGTTTGCAGGCTGCATTTCTTTCTACAGACTTGAAAAGAGAATCCATTTCTTGTTCATTTAGGTTATTTGCAAAAAGTAGTGTTTTGTGATTGTAAGACTGAAGTCCTTGTCTTTCTGCTTCCTGTAAACTAAAGGCCCATTCCCAGCTCTTTGAAGCCAGCCACCACATGCCTCGACTTATGATTCCCTTCCTCTGTCTTCAAAGCCAGGAAGGGGAGGTTGAGTCCTTCATATCTCTCTTCTTTCCATTTCATTTCTCTGACACAACTGGAAAAGTTTCTTTCTTTTCAAGGACTCGTGTGATTAGCTTGGGGCAATTCAATTAATCTAGAATAATCTCCTGATCTGTAGGTTCATACCTTTGGTTGCAACTGCAGGGTTTCTTTGCCACATAAGGTAAAATATTCACAGTCCTACAGAGTTCCACAAATTCACATCTCCAGATCCAGAGATAAAAACATGAACATCTTTAGGGGGACTTTTATTCTGCTACCACATGTATGAATAAGAAGCACAACTGGAAGGTTTTATTCCTCTTTTTCTCTTGACATCTTTACTGATGTATCTGCATATACATTAAACTGCACATCTTTTGAATGTACAATTTTATGAGTTTTGACATATGTATGTTGTCTACACCAATAAATCCATCACTACAATCAAGATAACGAATATATCCATTATTCCTAAGTTTCCTCATTCCTCTTTGGAATCTAACACTCCCTCCATCCCCAGGCAACCACTGATCTGTTTTCTGTCATTATAGATGAATGTACATTTTCTAGAACTTCATATAAATGGAATTACATAATATGTACCTTTTTTTTTGATCTGGCTTCTTTCACTCAGCATAATTATTTTAAGATCCATACATATATTGTGGCAGAATCAATAACAGCATTATGACCTAGCTTTCCACTCCTATTCTTTCTGCCTAAGACAGCGTGTTAGGAAGAGAAAAAGACTAATAACAACCAAAGCTTTTCTGACCTCCAATCCATCTCAGAGACAAGTACAAATACCAGGGTAACTTAAATATTGAAATCTTTGACACTCAGACAATATCCTATTCTGTCAGTTATTTTTGCTGTATTAGAAGTTATCCTCAAAACTGAGTGGCTTAAAACAATCACTTTTCTGTGGATCAGCAATTTAGGCTGGTCTTTTCTGGGCAGTTCTTCTGCTAGGATTGGCTAAGTTCACTCTGTGGCTGAAGTCAATGGGTGGATTGGCGAGGGGTGATTCAGTGTCTCTCTCAAAGTCCAGTGGTTGGTGCTGGCTGTCAGTTGATGCTGTCACCAGTGGGGTGACAAGATGACTGACCACAGGTATCCAGAAAATTAGACCAGGTTTACATTTACCTGGTGGCAGTCACAGGGTTCCCAAGAGCAGCAAGAGAAGCAACCCCAGTACACTAGGACTTTCCAAACTCCTGTTTACATCACATTTGCTTATGTACCATTGGTCATAGCAAACTACATCACCACACCGGATTAAAAGGTAACGAAATAGACTGTTTCTTGATGAGAGTAACTACAAAGAAACAGTGCAAAGGGTTATGAATACAGGTAGGGGAAGATTTTGTGACCATTTCTACAGTCTACCATATCTCTCTCTCTTCTTCCTTCACCACCTCCACTTCTGTACTACCGATTCATGCCTCCTTCATTCCTCACTATCCATAATGCCACTTACCTATTCAAGCCATGTCTCAAATTCAGTTTCCTTAGCCATCACTCAGAAGAATCTATTCTCTCCAAAATTACCCATGACCTTCTTATTTCTTACTAAATCCAGGGAACCCATCCATTCACCATCTCATTTGACATCTCGGCGTCATCTGACACAGTCTTGTCCCTTCACTTTGATGGCAGTACTTTTTCCTTCTATTCCTCTTACCTTTGCTCTTCATGGTCTCCTCTATGAAAGAAGTGTGTAGTATGGTGCCTGGCATCACATATGCATTTAAAATTGGTTTGTTGAATGAATGAATGCATAAATGAATGAACAAATTAATTAGGATTATGTTCCTCCACCCACCAGGTAAGTGTTGGAGTTTGCCAAGCTTCAGTTACTATCTGTATGCTGATGACTTCTAGCCTGAATCTCTTTCCTGTACTTCAGGCATTTATAAGCAACCTTTTACAGGACTTCCTTCCCACTGACACTCCAAACTCAAGTCTGTCCAAATCTGATCTCACTGACCTCACTACCAGACCTGCTTTTCTTCAAAATCTTCCACAATCTGCCCTACCACACCCAAGCCAAAAATCTGAGTGTCATCCTTGGCCCTATCCTATCACCAAGTCCTATTGCTTCTCCCTTTTGAAAAATGTCCCCTGCACCCCTATGTTTATTGCAGCACTATTTACAATAGCCAAGAAATGGAAGCAACCTAAGTGTCCATCAGTAGATGAATGAATAAAGAAGAGGTGGTACATATACACAATGGAATATTATTCAGCCATAAGAAGAAAACAAATCCTACCATTTGCAACAACATGGATGGAGCTAGAGGGTATTATGCTCAGTGAAATAAGCCAAGCCGAAAAAGAAAAGTATCAAATGATTTCACTCATATGTGGAGTATAAGAACAAAGAAAAAATACTGAAGGAACAAAACAGCAGCAGACTCACAGAACCCAAGAACGGACTAATAGTTACCAAAGGGAAAGGGACTGGGGAAGATGGGTGGGAAGGGAGGGATAAGAGGGAAAAAGGGGCATTACGATTAGCAGATGTAATGTTGGGGGGGCACGGGGAGGGCTGTACAACTCAGAGAAGACAAGTAGTGATTCTATAGCATCTCACTACGCTGATGGACAGTGACTGTAATGGGGTTGGTGGGGGGGACCTGATGAAGGGGTAGTTTAATAACCATAATATTGCACATGTAATTGTAGATTAATGATACCAAAATAAATTATAAATAAATAAATAAAAGAAAAATGTCCCCCGATCTCCAGGCGCACTGTTTCAACTATGTTGGTTTAGTTTCTCATTAGTCCTCACCTAGATGCCTACAACCACCACCTAACTCAGTGTTTGCAAAGTCTCTCACTGAAGACAAGAAGCCTATGTTTATTTGCATGTTAAAAATACATATTACCTGACCTGCCCCAAATCTTCAGAGTTAGAATTTAAAATTTGCCTCCCTGACTCCAAAGTTGCCTCTAACCTTGCAATCCACTCTCCACACCATTATTGGAGGGACCTGTTTAAAATACGAATCTAATCTTATCACTTCTTTGATTAAAATATTTCCTTGGCTCTTCATGGTGTCTAGGATAAATCCACATTGTTTAACAAAGCCTTCAGATCTCTCCAGCCTAATTTTTAAACCCTCCTCGGTTATGGGCACTACATTGTATTCTCAACTCTTTCCCAACTGCAGCATCCATGCCCTTTCTGGCCACCTGCTGTAGCTGCTGCCTATGGCATTCACCTCAAGACCTCTTTATTTATTCACCACACGGCTATGTAACACTTAAGTGAGACAGGCACTGTTCTGAGTACTTTGGAAGTATTAATTCACATATTCATCCTTACGACCCTGGGATGGGTCAGTGATAGGTACTATGAATAGCCCCGCTCATGGAGAAAAGTGAGGGACATTTGTCTGGAGTCATGCGTAGTTTTTGGCAAGACCAGACAGACCCGCTGCAGAATCTGTGCATTTAGCAGCCACGGTCTACTGCCTCTCCTTCATCTCGTTAAACCCATTTTTATTCAAAGCTCAGCTCGTGCATTAGTGCTTCCTGGAAGCCTTCGTAGATCCCCCAGTTTGAATTAGCATTCTGAGCTTATTTTTGTCACAGCACTTGCAGCACCATACAGTTAAAGTCTCTTTTCTTGTCTCACAAACCAGACTAAGTTCCTTAAAGGAGACACATCATTTTGCATCCCCAAAACCTAGCACAACACCCAGCATGAAGTAAGTACTAAGCATGTTGATTAAAAAAAAAAAAAGAATAAATGAGTGAGTGAATAAATGCATGTGTTAACTTGTAAGGAAACAGCAGAGAACGACAATAGACAGTCTGAACATTCTGCCCCTGAATCATCAAGTCATCTGTGCACAATTTCATGGGGCTTTCAATTTTTGGCATATGAGATGGCCTACCTTGTATCAAAAACAAACTCTGGAGTCTTCTTACAAATTCTGTAAATTTTCATGGGAATTCAAATTAAATGCATGATTGACATTTATGTGTTTAATCTACTCAGTCAATTTCTTATTCCTCTGTGTCAAGCATGAAAGTTGAAACTATTTCTAGACCTTTCAATCTTAGCTCAGCTTTCCCCTTAACTTCTTCACTCCAAAATGTTGCACAAAACAGGTCCCTTTTTGTGGTCGGAAAGTTTGGCTTTACATAGAGCCTTTCAACACACAACTGTCAGCACCTGATTAGGGGTCATTTTTTAGCCTCTGACTTTCACTTCCTTCCTTAAATAGGTCTTTCAAATGAATCATCGTCAGCCGTTCTGTGATTACGTAGGGGGCAGTTGTGAGGTATATAAATGAACGTGACGCACTCAGCTCGCTCCTACCTTGTGGCCTTTGTGCTCTGATTTGGGGATGGGGGGAAGCTCATTTTTCACTTAGCAAAAGTTGAGTGACTACGGTATGCTGGATTTCGTGTGAGCTGTCAGTTCATTAGCATGTCCAGCAAGAGTGAGAAGAAGCAAAGAGCTGGGAGAAGCTTACATTCACTAGTTTCTGGCTTTTTAGCATTTCTAGCTTGGAGAGGAATGTAGTGGGAAAGGACTAGAATGAGACTTCTATAATATTTTGTGCAATTCTTTTTCTACACTCCATGTCATTATTAAAATGTGTGTGTGTGTATAACCAACCAGCACAGAAGCAGAGCCCCCTTGCTACTCAAAAACTTCTCTCTCAGCCCATAATCCACAAATACTTCATCAAGTTCATTCCTGTAATACACATGCTGATAATCATAGCTGTTTACTTACTGGGTCAGTTTTGGCAACTAATACATTTTGGCAAATAATCTCTTTAATGGTGATTTATTGATTGTGGCACATGTATACATGTCCATGAATATTAATGTGAAAGAATCCCCTTTTTTTCATACAAGAACAAGGAAAACTGGAGTACCAACACCTACAATACTGGAAAGTACTAGAATGGATTGAGGAAAGGGGAAATAAACAGGAAGAATTCTTGTCTTTTATCTTCCACGTGAATGACATCCTAAATATGTATGATCCTGACCTACATTTCTATGGTAGAAGGCTGTTTCCTGAGTGAATCACAGTTGTAATGAAATGTGCCGCAATAGATACATGAAAACGTACAGGCAACAGCCTCAGACTAAAGAGTCCAACAGGCAAGAGAGTAAAGGAACAGTGTGCAGGACCTCAGGTTTGGTTTTAAGAAAGACTTTATACACAGGTGAGGGGGCAAAAACGACTCATGTAAGTCCATCCTGCTAAACAGACTGGTTTTGTGCAGCTCATTTCCCTTCTCTAGCTTCTGAGAGGAGAAGAGAACACATGTCAAAAGAAAGCAATAATTTTGACATTAGTAGGGGAACACGAGTAGAGGACATAATGAGAGAGCAAGGCCTGCAAGGTGGTCAGAAGAGGGGAAGGACTTAGAGTTAATCATGATAAACAGCAGGAGAAGGTGGGCAGAGGAAAAGGAAGACAGCCCAAACTGGGGGCCGAGAAAATGGCTCAGAAAGGAGGCTGGGAGTGAGAATAGACCTGCCGTGTGAAGGAAGTTTGTGCGAAAGAGCAAAGGGGAATTTTGAGGAAAATTTCTGAGAGTTATTTGTACCCTTCATAATTTTTCAGAAATACAAGCAAAGTATTTGAGATACTCATTTCATACTGTTGGTAGCTGAGCTACTCTGCACACAATACCGCTCGGGGACAGAGCTACCTTGCTCATGGCTTGATAAACATTACACATCTGTCCATCAAATGCTATGAAAACCACCTTCACCACCACCTGGCCAGTGGGATTTGCTGCCTCTGGATGACTTGTTAGAACCCCTTGAAGGCTTCAGACGGACTCATTCTGAACTCAAAGCATATTGTCTTCCTTTGCCCATCTTTGTTTGCTGGTATTTGTGTCCTTGCTTGTATACAAATGGCATACTAGACTTTAATGTCCTTCATGCTAGCAGCTATGTCTTTTCTATCTTTGTATTTCAGTTACATCCAGCAAACACCCGGGACAGGATTAGATATTCAGTGAGTTAGTCCATCAATTAATTCTAGGATACACAAAACATTGTGCTATTTAAAAGCTGAGCATGAAGAGAAAGCCTACTAGCTTTGGTTTTATTGGTGGTATTTCAATTATTATCATTTTCTTATTGATCTTATCTGATGTTCTGAATATTCTGAATCAGCTGAGTATTTTGAATCTAAGAACTATCCTGTACACTTGTCGCTGGTGATTTAATTACTACAACTTTCCTTACTGACTTTACCAAAGTGTCCTCAGGCCAGCAATATATTTGGAATTCAGTGGCTATTACTACACTTTAACACCTCAGAAAATATCATTAACTTAGATTCTTCTGCTCAAAGTTGTTATATAAATAGCATCAATAACATGCATCTTCCACCATTTCTGTCTAAAATTTAACTATGAAATAGGCCAGTTTTAATTCTCTCAATTTTATGAGGGTATACTTGAGGTCATAGCTATGGCTCCCATACTAATTGTTGTGCTTGTCTGGAAATCTTTATTGTCTCATTAGCTATTATCCATACACATAAAACCCTAACATAATAGAACATGCCAAGTCATCTCTGGACCCAAAATAGAAGCATGCTGTGAGTGGTATGTAACACCAGGTTTTAATGGCTAGGTAGGAGCACCGATGGAAGTTCTGCATCGAAGGCACCGTGTATTGCTTACTGCAAGCAATTAGAAAGGGACAAAAACATTTGTCCTCTGACAATAATGAACTTAACATACAACATACACAAAATAAGTTGCTGTGATATGAAACGACAAACATTTTTTAAATACACTTTTGTCATGCATCCCCAAACTTATGTTTTCAATTGTGTGGTTGCTGAGCATACACGTTGCCACCCAGATATGTTTATGACCAAGTGAAGCAGCGAGTCAAGTCAAGAGGACAGGCCTGGAAGAGGCACTGCTTCCTAGCTGTGTGACTTGTGATAAGCCCTGTTGCCTCACTGAACCACTACTACTTCACCTGTGAAAAGAAACGGATGTCTCTTGGGCGGGTTATAAAGAGTAAAAGGGAGTAACATGTGGAAATACCTGGCACAGAACCATAACCACTCATTCTCTTTCCATACTGTGTTTTACTTGGATTTCCCATTACTAGCTCATGGTAAAGCCTGCACCTTCTTGGCCACTCTGCTTCTTACACACCGAGAATAAAAAACAAAACTGAACAAAAAAAAAGCGTCTTTCTGATTCCTACATACCGAGCGGTTCTACATACTGTTTACTATGAAAACATGAAACCCTACACACAAGTAACAAGGAAGTAGCATTAAATATATTACTAGTGAGAGTTGTTCAGACATACATATTAATACCTAACTATTGATACAAAAGGCAATAACATCAAGGAGAAGAGGTTTCTGGGAAGATTGTAGAGATATAACTTGAAAAGATATTATAAATAAGGTCTGATGAAGCAAAAATTGTATGACGTTAATTTTTTATTAGGATATAAGATACACTTAAAAAAGAAAATTTGGAAAGCATAGGAATACAAAGAGAAAAATACATAAAACCAGCTGTAAACTCTGTTAACATTTGGGCTTTTTTCCTTTCACTGTTTTTCTTCACATATAATCTCTCTTTACCTACTTTGAATTATACGACTATTTGGTTTTGTATCGTGCTCTTTTCTCTCAGGTTGTGTAGTAAGAATTTTCCATACTGTAAACACTTCCTGAAATCATGATTTTTAATGATTTTTAATGGCTGCCTGTTATCCATTAGATACCTGCACCATCATTCTGAATCCTACCACTTACCTATTGGTAGTCCATTATATTGATTACAATTTTTTACTTTTAGCAGAATTTTAGATGATGAGAACAATATATTTTAGTTAAAAATAACATTTTGACGTGCATGACATAAACCTTACAGACTGGACAGTGAGGAGAAAGAGATGAAGGGGAACAACTCAGAATAGAAGCCAACATGGAATTACAGTATCTTTAATATGTTGTCATATAGCAATGTAATTGTACTTCTAAGTTAAACACATCTTAAAGTCAGAGAGTATTTAGTTACACCAAGGAATAGATAGGAATTAAACGGTGAAAAACACTATGTTATTTCCAGACTACTGAGGATTGTGAGACTTGAACTGGCTTTTTCTGTCACACTTGGTCTCTGGAAAATGTCCTCTATGATAATAAGATGCCGCATGTAATAAACATCAAATGGCAGAATGACATCTGGGTAACAAAACAGATAAGGACCCCATCTCATACACATGTTGAGCTCAAGTGAACTCTGACATAACTAAACAGTGGACAGAGGGTAGGCAAGGGGAGGCTTTCTTCCATTCCAAACCTTACAGCCCCACCTAATCAAGTCTGTCCCGGTGGTCCTCTCTATGCCTCCTGTCATCACAAGCTCTACACACTACATGCATGCAGACACTGTCAGTTCACAGACTTGACTCAGTTAAACGGTGTAAGGACTCTTAGAACAAATTCAATATCCATGATTGTCACCCCTCCACTCCACTTGCTTAAAACACTGGGATGCCCCTTCTGCTCTTCCATAAACCCTCCTCTTCTGTCACACCAAAGCTTGAGCGACAATGGATTGTGAAATGAAGGGGTATAAACCAAGACTAGGAGGACTATGACAGAAAGTGATCTAAGGAAGTAGATGAAACCAGATTATAGGAACATGTTGAACAAATAGCCTGAAAATATAGGTAAATAAAAGCCAAAAGTGAGAAGGAAATGGGGAGATAAACCAGACAAAGCATCAGAAACCGGAGGATCAGGTCAGGGACAAGGCACTAATGCAGGAAGAAGTCAACCATGAGGAAGACCAAGGGTCATTGCAGAGCTTCAGATACATGGTGTCGTGACGCTGAAGTTAGACCTGCTTCCAGGGGAAGGTCACGCCTTACTCCTCCTGGTAACTCCAGGCCCACATACCGGTAGCCTAGGCAGAGAGCCAAGGGACTGAGATGCCAGCTTTGCGTTTGGTCCTGAGGCCCAGGAACTTATCTGGTCTTGGGATTGGTGTCCTTCTCTCTCATCTGCCCCATCTCTCCTTCACCAGCTTCCCTGTGGGTCAGACTCCCTTTGGATGGATAGCTTTGGCTTGAGCTACATTACCTCACAGGATCCCGTGGTTTCTGGTTGAAACTACTGTCTGTGGAGCCACTTCCTTCATCCATAGAGGAGACATCTTGCTCCTTTCTGTGGCGAAGGGGCGTGTGCAGGGCTGTGGGGAGGGAAGTGTCCTTGAACAAGACCTCTATGTCCTCAGCTCATTTTGGACAAAGACAGAGGCCCCTTTACATTCTTTCCCAGGGTTGGGAGTGTCAGGATGAATTTAAGCTGCTCAAAACTCTTTCTACTATTACCCTTTGAAGCTGAGAGAGAAGAGGATACAGGAAACAATATGGAGAAGCGAGTACCCCCTGGGACATCCAGAAGCACAGAAAGCTCCTTTCAAGAAAGGCCTCTTCCCCCAGGCAGGGCTGCACAGTTCTGTAGACCCCATTCACACCAGCCATAGCACCACATGCGATGCACTAGCTTTGCTTAGCAGCCCCTCTCCACAGCCCTTCCTGGGAACTCTGAGCCTCATCTTTTTCTTTCTCTAGCCTTTTAGTTACAACAAAAAGCGCCTTGAAGCTCTTTCTATTCTCCAGGCATAGCTGAAGCTTTCTTCTTCATGCCATATCTTTTTATTAAAAAGAAATTCTTATTGGTGGATTCACAAAATATGTTTACGAAGGAAAGACAACCTCCAGAGGATTCTGGTGCATTTAAAACTCTTAAGGAGAAGTATTTATGTTTTAGCATTAACAATAGTGTAGTTCACATTTTTTGAGTCCTTACTAGATGCCAGAAATTCTGCTGAGTGCCTTATATTATCAATCACATAATTAATTTATCCCAATACTTCCAACATATTATGCATGATTCCTCCCAATATACCTTTTATTCCCATATTACAGAAGAGAAAATTGAAGATCAAAAATAGTACATGATGGAGTCAGGACTCAAGCCCAAGACCATGTCACCCCAACAGCCATGCTCTGACCATTACTCTGTATGGTTTCCTGCTGTGGGTCCCGCTGACACTGCTGCCTTCTGCATTTATTTGGTTTGGAGGGTGACATTTTCCAACACCATGCAGTGAAGACATAAGCCACTGCAGAATATGAGAGTTTGGTCAGAGGGTAATTCAGCTGCTCTGAAATGGCTGTGGGTAAGCCTGGCTAGACTCCAAACCATCCCACTGAGCACCTTTTTAAGCAGGAGTGGAAAGGAAAAACTGTAAAATCATCCCTTGACTGCCATCCTGGGAAATAAAATGGCATTTTGAATAGCTTTTCAGTCTCTTCAAAGCCCTCGTCATAGGAATGAAAAGTGTTTCCATCAAAAACCTCCTTCCCCTTCCCTGTCGCACTCAGGATTAACCTTCCCGTGGCTTACATCTAAAATTAAAGCCATGACAGCTGGCTGGTAGCTGGGCGCCGCAAGCCCCGCCCCAGCCTTCATGGTCTTTCGCCCTGGTTTGGAGCTTTCCTGTCCCTGCGGCCCCTACTGTCCCTCACGCACAGCCGGTCACCCGCCTCTCTGGCCGGACCTCCCACCACAAGGACCTCTCCACTCCTCTCCACTGCCCGCCTTCCCTGTCCATTCTTATCACCACACTCACCACCCTCTTCTGGAATGCTCACTTCATCCGTATGCTACTTTGGAAATGGTCTGAAGCCCATTTTTAATTCAGGCACCATGTCCAGCAGCCAGAAAGTAAGGTCTTCGGGAACAGAGATTGTTTGGTGCCTGGCACAAGGAAGCATCCATATATGCATCCCTCTCTTGTGACTTCCACACTAATAGCAACAATTCTTACTTTTTGTTCAAAGTAATATATACATTCATGTTTAAAAGATGTCGAAGTACGACAACCCTGGTGCAGTGGGCAGGAGGCCAGAGAAGGCTAGGCCCCCTTAGAGCAGTGACTCTCAGCTGGGGACAAATGTCTGGAGACGTTTTTTGGTTGTCACAACTTGGGGGATCTAGTGGATAGAGGCCAGGAAATCTACTAAATATCGTAAAATGTACAGGATTCCCGAAACAAGGAAATATCCATCTCAGATGTCAATAGTGCTGAGGTGGAGAAAGCCTTGTTCAGAAAGAACAGTTATTCTGAGGTCACGTTATTGGCATTACCTGATTTTTTTTTTTTAGGGCAGGTCATTTTCCCATGCAGAGAGTATAAATTTTATTTTTAAAATTGAGAAAGCCACCATTTACATATTGGTCATTTCAGCTAAATACATGTGGTACGACTGGTTTCATTCTATGCATTCAAAAGTATTGTCTCAACTTTTTGAAATTTTTTTTAACTTTTCCATTTTTGTAATGCAGTATAAAATCCGTCTCCCAATGCTTAAATAGAATCTTTGGATTGGAAGAGTCCTCAGGAATTACTTGGTTCAACCTTCTCACTTTACACTGGAGGAAACTGAGGCCCCAAGTTGTCAGGGAGGAGGCAGGTCTGTAGCCTAAGTCTCCTGAGACATAGCCCAGTGCTCTTTGCAGTGTCAAGGGAGGCAACTACTATGTAAATGAGAAAGAGTGAATTCTTTTGGGGTACATTATTTCTTTCCAAGGAATGATTTTTAGCCTCTCTGTATCCAGTGACTGTGTTCCTAACTAGATTCACTATCATAAGTTAGAAAATAATTGCTACAGTAATGTATGATGAAACATTTGTCCTCTGAAGAAACAAGATCAAACACTAAAATTCTTTTTTGGAAATGGAAATTCTAAAGCCATTTGGCACTTTTTAACTTTCAAGATCATTTAGGTAATGCATTTCAGAGTATTATTATGGTTCCTTCCAATAATTATGTTTAAAGCCTTTATGTGTGTTAGTTATTAGTGTTTTCTTGGTAAATAGATTACTACCATAAACATTTAAATGAGGAAATCTTAATAAAAGTCTTTCAAGAATAATCTTAAAAATTGTTTTGTCCTATGCAACAATTTTGATTCTCACTTCATCACCAAGCGAAATACTGGAATGGGGAGGCTAATTAGCTTATTTATAATCATGTGGTATATTAGTGGTAAAGAAAGGATTACTCAGGTTTTTTTGTGTGTGTGTTCATTTGATTTTTGTTTGTTTGTTTTGTTTAGCAAAACAAGCTGCCCTTAAATTATGCATAGGTAGAATTCCCAGTTTGTCGTTGAGCCTACATCAGGTCCGAGTAGTGTGAGTTTCTGAGCTCTCAGACAAATATGATAGAAACGAGTAATAAAAATTGATCTCACTACCTCTTAATACTTATTATTGAGCTAAGTTTATTAAAATATTTATGATATGCAGGTTCCAGACCCACTTACACTTTAACCCCTGCCACCATTCAAATTTGAAAGTGTGCCATTTGCTCCAAAGAAAGCTCAGTGGAAACACGAGAGATCAGCTTCAATCTAGCACTTCAAGTCGAAGAACAATTCAAAACAAAGCTCTAATCAAGGGAAATCTCACTTGTTCCTATTTTGATTAAAAATAAGGAACAGAAAGAGGGGTGAGCAGACTGGAACTTCTTGCAGTGACTCTGGTGGGATTTATAACAGAAGGAGGAAGTTACTTTCCAGAAGTTGTGTTTGAAGTATAGAGAAATGTGTTGCTGGCACATGACTACCAGACAGGCTGACAGCACTATTAGAGGTAGGAATGATGTGCAGAATAAATAGCCACTAAATGTAGTGACAACTTTGAGTGACAGATGAAGAATAAAAATGAACAATTTCTCTGATAACATGTCAAAAAACAAATGCCTCTTCTTTTTTCAAAAGAAAAAGATATATATGGCAGTGAATTCAAGCAGCCTCCCATCTGGTGAACTTCTTTGCCCTTATGGAACTATAATTTTGGCACAAAATGGAGCAATCCTTTGTAGAAATTGTTACCTCTTCGCTTCATTGAAGGTTTACAACAGTTTATGCTGACTCTTTCAGCCCAGTTTTAACAATGTGTTTTATACTAACATTGTCCTGTCTAGTGCATAATAAGAAACACAAGAATAGGTTAGGCATTTTATTTTCTGTGGGTCAAAGGCCATCATAAGTTCAGAGGTACTACCCAGAGCAAATGTGCATGAGTTTTTGTACCAAAAATATGTAACATTTTAGAAGTTATTTCCTTATAAAATAATGAGAATAAACTTTTTAAAATCAATTTATTTAACTTTTGGCAAAAGTAACTCAAGGAGATGATGTGGAAAAGAACCTTAGAAATTATGTAGTACATGCCTGTATCAGACAATCAATAAAGCCTTGCCCCTGCCAACAAAATGAGTTTGAATGAATATTATTTAAACTTCCCCAAGAAATCTCTGGTGTGGATCAAAGAGCAGAAAAGAAAATAATGGACCTCTACCTCACTATGTATGCGGGTTCCCTGGATAATGGAAATCCCGTGGCGACAGCCTTTCACCATGACGATCGATGTTTCCAGAGATACATTTCTATGAAGGTTCCTCTGAACTTAGGAAAGAAAATATCAATTAGATAACACAATGTACTATGATCACTTTTCATTATTCCTTGCTATCCGAGAAAATTTGTAGTAATATCAGACCAATATTTGGTTTTAGCTAAGGAGAATGATTTCTGTTTATATATCACAAGGATCTGTGAATCCAAAAACTGAAAGAAAGCTATAGCATATTATGAGCTATCAGTTCAGTTATGAGAATCCTCTAGCTATACAGAAGACAGTTTTGATAAACGGTTCTCAAGGGACCTTTTCTGTTTTTCTAAATAGTTGATTACAGCCACATTAACAGGTACTGTTATTGAGGAGATTCCAACTTCTGCCCAGAAATTCCAAGAAATAAGTTGAAATGTCTCTTTCATATGCTATTGAAGTCAACTATTTCTGAACTGGTTTCATATTATACATCATGGCAATTGCTGTTTCACTTAGTGAAATCATCAGAAATTCACTTTGCTCAAATTTCAGTTTTGATCTTTGCATAATGTCAAAACTGCTCTTGGGGGAAAAAAACACAGCAAATGATGATTTTTCTTTTGTATTTAGTCTTCAAGTTAAGAGCATACAATTTTTAAGGCAGAGCCCTGGCCAAGATTTCACTTACCTGTCCTCAGAACTTCCCTGACTTTCTCATCATGGCTACCGCATGCTCTCTTTGACCCTTCCCAGCTCCCACCTGTTCCTGTATGGTTAGCATGTGGAAGGATGAATTCATTGACATGTCAGTTCATCATCTTACGGACTTTTGGGGAAACACTGTGGGCCTTCAGATCAAAGAATGACCATGGATGTAATTGATTGAGCATTTATAACATGCTGGGCACCGTAATAAGCACTCTACATCCATCCTTTCATTTAATTCCCATCACGATCCTACAAGACATTGCTATTCCCTTTGATATGTGAAGAGACTGAAGTTTAGAAAGGTCAAGGGAAAACATAGGTAGAAATTGTAGAACCCAAATTCAAACCCAGATCTCCTCATTTTTCAAAAACATAATGAACCACTGTCTCCCTTCCGCAAGGGAGAATTTGAGGAAAACAAGGGACAATAGTTCAAAATTGAGTTGAGTAAATCAGAGAAGAACAAGGGAGAGTGGTCCAGAATTCAACTGAATCTTCGCTAAACCTAGGGGTCTCTTTGCTTCTATTTGTGAGGCCTTAAGGGAAAGTGAGTCAGCAAAAGATGCTTTCTCTTATTCTCAGCAAGCACAAAGTGAAAAGTGGAAGGGAAATGAAGTAAAGGGACTAGACTGTACAGTGTTGAGAATTACAATACTATGGAGGGAGAAACAACTTAAAATTTGAAAAATTTATTTAATAAATACTAATGTAGCACACACTGCATGTCAGACACTCTTCTTTATACTTCATAAATATGAGCTCATTTAATCCTTATAATAACCTATGAGGTGGGTGCTATTATTATCTTCATTCAGAGATGAGGAAGATGAAATATAAAAATATTAAATTCCTTGCCCCAAATCATGCTATTATTAAAAGAAAAGATTGAAATTTAAACCTAGGCAGTTGGCTCTAGGCCAAGCCCTGAAATACTAGAATATACTGCCCCTGACAGGAAAACATTGTGTTCTTTTATGGGCCTAAGCCAGTGTCTCTCAGCCTAGGGCCCAGCATCGCCTAGGACCCTCAAACATTCTTAGAGAGGCGCTCAGGTTGTCTTCAAGAACTTTTGAATTGTATGTTTAGTTCTCAGCTAAAGTGAGGCTTAAGTTCTAACTGCCATAGTTTTTCCTGTTCTTTAGGAAGGTTGGCTGCTAAGATGGGTCTCATGGTTGTAGGCCCCTCAAATTCAGGGGCTGCCTGCCAGCCGGGAATAAAGGAGCAGAGGGTATTGGGGTGAGCGGCAGGGTCTGGCATACCACCCACCCTGCAGGAGCTCTTCAGATGTGGTTTCTTTCCTGAGGACTTTGCAGCACCCCAGCTGCGTTGCTCTCTGGCCACCATGGTCCTTTGTGTGTGCCTCTCCTCTTAGGGTCCCTCACTCTTCATGGCCAGTGTTTCTGGTCATGTGTATATTGACCAACCAGCTTCTATATTGGAGCTGCCTTGAGAATGCTCCATGGAACTGGTTGCCCTCAGTTTCCACTCTCCCTGCCTTTTGTAATGGAACCTTGAATTTTAGCTGGGTACATTGCCAGGCAGCTAAAAGACTGCATTTCTCCATCGTATATTCACGTATAAGTGACCCATATGACTAATGATTAAGTTCTGGCCAAATGAGAGGTAAGCAGAAATGGTGAATGAGATGTCCAGAAATTTTCCTTAAAAATGAGGAATGGGGCATATTGGTAATGAGGGAGGTAAGCATGTATGGGGATAGGAGGTGGATGAGAAATCTCTGTACCTGCACTCCCTTATACTGTGAATCAAAAACTGCTCTTTTTAAAAAGCCTAATAAAAATTTTTCTTTAAGTGAGGGGTGTGCCCATGTCTTCCTTCTTCCTGCTTCTGTTGACACAGAGGGAAGGACTAAATTCCTGAGCCCATCATGGATCCTGAGGTGGCCGTGGGAACAGAAGCCCTGTGCAGCAGAAAAGCAAGGGAAAAGAAGCGGAAGTCCTTCCCTAACCCGGGATTACCTCACTCCAGACTGCTTATTAATGGGATGAAAATATTCTTCTCTCTCATTTAACTTGAGGTTATTTTGGACTTTCCTGTAATATGCAGCTGACCTTGAGCCTCAGTTATGTAGAAGTACAGAGATGATGTTTTATGCACCCTTCACTGAAACATGTAGCACAGTCTCAGTAGGGTAGGTCTAATTGAAAAACATATTTATGAATTGAACCTTGAAAACCACTGAAAGGACCCAGAATTCTCTACTGAGATATGCGCCAAAACTCCCCCTGGCCTTCTTGCCCACATCTAATTAAACTCATTCAAAGTAAGTTTCACAATTATTTCCTTTCAATCTTTCTTAATTATATGTTGCATAATTGGAAGCTATTTCATTAAAATATTTTATGAATATTCTATATGCTTAAATATATTTTATTAGCTTTAGAATAAAAGGTGTTACCAGAATATTGTTTTCTGCTTTTTACTGAAAATATAAAACTTCAGCTTTATTATTATGGATTAAATCAGCTCTGGAAAGAAGGAATAAACTGAAAACAAGCCAGCATTTACTATATATTTTTTGTAAGAAAATTCATTCTTCATTTTAAACTAGCGAGTTACATGGAAACTTTTAGAGGACAACATATTTGTAAATTGGTGGGTAGGACTGCCGATAGACTTGGGAACTCTAAAAATTAGTACTGTAGTTTCTGAAGTTTGGGGACTATGAAACCTTAAGATAGTCTTTAACCATAATTCATTAATTATTTGATTTATCAATTTTATCACCAAGATTTCATCCTGTTGAAACACTGGCCACAGTTTCAGCACTCTTAAATGAAAATATTATTAAACTCTCAGTTAACTCCTACAAATAGTTTAGACTTCCATATTACACAGGTAAAAGAAAAGCTATTAAGTCTTTTTATGTACTGTTTAAATATACAAAATGGAATATGTAAAACCTCTACATTCAAGTGAAAATGTTCATTAATTCATTACCTTTCTTTTGTATCTTTTATAGAATCATCTAAAACATTTTATTTTCAAGTTTTAACCAGTATTATCTAGTCTAAGCTTTATTCAGTCATTATCATTATTAAGAATACTGTAGTCAATATTTAGTGAATATTTACTATGTGCTAGGCCCTGTTTTAAGGCCTTCACATATTTCACAAATAGAATACGGAAGCTCAGGAATGATTGCAATATGCCCCAAAGCATACAGATAAAAAGCAGCTGAGCTATGATTCAAATCCAAGTCAGTCTGAGTCTGAATCCAGAGCCTTTCCACCAGCATACATTGTGCTGCCTTGTATTAATAACAAGGGTATGATAATTCCATTATTTTTGTCATTAGATTTTTCCTCAGGTAGGCGTTAATCATATTAGTGATAAAAGATTTTCCAACCAGTTTCCCAGAATCAAAAGAAATTTTAAGTCTTACTAGCTTATGGGTAATGCAGTCAAAATGTCCATGTAGGTGAGCACAATAGCTTACATGACCCAAACATTAGGTTCTGCCTGATTTGAGTACTTTTATATAAGTGGAAAAACAAACTGCTTCATTATGTACAGACTCCCTCATCCCCATCGTTATTTATCTGTGAGCTTCCGGAGAGCCAAGGCAAACAAAGCAAGCATGATGGGCTGCATAATTCTTGTATCAGGACTTTGAGACAAACATTTTTTTTCTGGTACCAAACTCTAAAATAAATGTATTATATTGGATTTATAACAAGACAAAATCAACACTGTCTTAAATGTCAGTTTCACAGCCAAAAGAGGAATGATATCATCTGCCTGATTTTCGGGCCATTCCTCTATGAAAACCAATAAGCCAACCATAACGTGTACTTCGGTAATAGTGATTTTTGCAGAGATATCACAGTTAATATCTACAAGTATTTTATAGGAATCAAATTTTCACTTAAGTAACAGTTACACTATATGTACAAGATGTAGAAATATTAAGTCAACTCAGTCAAGCCTTAGAAAAAATGTAGTCATCCAGAAATTTTCTATAATGCCTGTTGTCCACATTGGCTCAGTATTTCTGAGTTGTGCCATACTGCACAAAATGACATGAAGTCTATGTATTCAGTCCTCCCATTGAGTTCAAAAGCCTTGCCAGCTATTTATTCATCTCATCACTCTTTGTTGCCCTGCAACATCTTCGCTGCATGTAGGTGACACTCCTGAACATGCAGGCACAAACCGTCCTGTCTACATGACCACTGGCTCTCGCCGGGTCCCAGCTCCTCCCTGGGCTGTAACTATGAAGAAAGGGCAAGAGCAAAGCCCGGAGCTGACCTCTGGTGCTCCAAGGGCTGCCTGCCCCCCACCTTCAACAGCGAGCCATGAGAGCACATAGGAACCGTCCTTGTGTGTGTGTGCTAAGAGCTGTCTTTGCCTGAACTTCTGCTGTGTGAATACGGTCACTTTCACAAACACAATGGGTGTGATATGATGAAGAGCTGCGGTCCTCTTCTTCATTAAGGCATCATGTAAGACACAGAATTAGATATGGTCCCTCCTGAAGACACTTAATTAGACATTTTAAATTCACAGTTATCATTCCATATTCAAAGACAATCATCAGCAGCAGCAGCCTTATCTTGGATACAGTGACACACAAAAGGAAAGCAGAGCTTAGAAAGTTGCTTACCAAGTTCACAAAGGTACTGGGATGCCTATTGCTTCTACAGCACCTGGACTGGAGACATAAAGCATTATCTTCTTGCCACGACACTGTAATAGACATCCATAGGATCCCATCTTCCATTAATTGGACTTAGAGGTTGTATGCATTTGATGATGATAATGGGTGATGTGAGTATAAGATCCCCTCCATAGGGCATTATGTCCATGAATAAAATTGTCTTTATCCTATAGAGGAAAATGTTTCTCAGCTTGAAATAATTTAATTTTGTCATCAGTGGGTTATAACCTGTAGGCTTGTGGTGTGCAAAAATGTCTTTGAGTCAAGTGCCTGTCTTAAGAAGTTTCTTTTAAAAAAAAAGGGAATGAAGCCTCCATTTGTACCACATGACACTACCTTATGGCTATCGAGACTGTGTAAGTTACCAGTTCAGCTCCTCTACTATTGGGTGACTTGAGTTTAAAGGTAGATAAAATGAAGCTATAGTTACAGTATGTAAACTGATCTGGAAAATAAAATGAACAGACAGTTTACCTACCGTGACATGTGCACAGTACTTGCTTGTATTTACTTTACTTAATTCTAGAAATCTGATATAATTCACACTCAGTATGGATGTGCAAACTTTCTGTATACTCTTGTAATTAAATTTGTGTTTGAGAAAAAACAAAGGCTCATAAGTTCATGAAGCTTGTTATCTAAGTCTCAGATGGTGAAGTAAATAGAAAGGTCAAGTGTTCAGTGCTACATTTTTTTTTGTAACCTTTCAATAAAAGAAAAAAAATTGCAATACCTTGTGACTTTGCAATTTTTTATTAAATTTTTTATTGAAATCTAAAAAATTTAAGTTAAAAGTCTATATTGCTTACAAGCTAGTTTCCCTGTAAGAACTATATACTGTTCCAAGTTTTTTATTTCTACCTAATATTTTTGAAGTATTTCTGTTTGCACATTGAGCATTTGGCAGCAGTTGTCTTCCCCAGAGCCACAGTAATCCTAATGAGTTTAGACATAAATTTAGGTAAAATTTCAACAAAGCAAATATCAGTGCAGTCTAATATATCTTAATGAGTGACTGATTTAAAACCTCCTTGACTCTATTTCTCAGCCACTTTTGAAAAGTGGAAGTCAGACCCTTCATAAAAAGTGATCCATTATCTTTGTACCGTAAGCAAAAGACATACAGAAACTCACATAGCTCTCTCTTCACCCATCAAAGAAAGAGACGAAAGACCAAGATGATTGATATCATATCACCTACAGCCTGTTCCATTTTCCTCAAAATGAAAAATACACAGTAGCTCAAAATGAGAAAAAGCTAACTTTCCAACAAAGAAGAACACTATAAAAGAACTCTGGAAGATCTTTTTGGAAAAATATCTGCATCAATCCAATCAGATTCTTCCAAAGGATTGGGCAAATTTAGAAAACTCAAGCTAATACAATAATTAAAAGATATAAGACCTTGACATATACGTAACTACTTGAGGACAGATACTCAGATTTTCCAGTAAGAGAATTGTATCTTTGCCTAAAAGTTTTTTGACCTCAATTAGCTAAGTATTTGGAAAGGGATCCCAAAATTATATGGGAAAGGAAAGATTAAAATTGTAGAAGAGATAAAAGACTCATTTCATTAAAAAACCCCTTGACCTGTGAACGGTTCCCTGTGGGATCTGGATACTAGTTCTGGTCAGCATTGATCTCTCACTGCTTTTCAAAACATAAACTGTAATGGCATTCATATAAAATTTCCTTATAGCTATGGGATCTTCATCCTGTTTTGCCTCTCAGCTAACTCAGCTTTATTATTTACTATATGTAAGTCTGTAACTCATGAAACACTTCAGTCTTTATAATTTTTTTCTTATTTTTTCTTTACCTCTTACACTCAACTTTATTAAAAATCCATGCATCCAACATTGTACTTGCATAGGTAGGTACCCACAGGTCTAACTACCCCACTTATGTTATTATATTGCTGCAGTAGGAAGGTTTGGGATTTATTTAGTCTTCAATCATGGAAATAAAGATTGTTTTACTTCTGGAAGGATCAATCAGTGCAGTCTTTATGTGTGATGTTTAATGAAAGTGAAAGCCCCCATCACTTAAAATTAATAAACCGAACTTAAAATCTCAGATTACTTTCTAACCCACGAAAACCACTATTACCTAGAAATTTAAGAAAAATTATCCCAAAACAACTACTTGATGTTGATTTTACTATTCTATAGTAATCCACCATTCATAAATTATTTTCAGGTTTTTAATTTTTTTTAATATAATTTATTTTGGTATCATTAATCTACAATTACATGTGCAATATTATGGTTATTAAACTACCCCTTCATCAGGACCCCCCCACCAACCCCATTACAGTCACTGTCCATCAGCGTAGTGAGATGCTATAGAATCACTACTTGTCTTCTCTGAGTTGTACAGCCCTCCCGGTGCCCCCCCCAACATTACGTCTGCTAATCGTAATGCCCCTTTTTCCCTCCCTTCCCACCCATCTTCCCCAGTCCCTTTCCCTTTGGTAACTATTAGTCCGTTCTTGGGTTCTGTGAGTCTGCTGCTGTTTTGTTCCTTCAGTTTTTTTCTTTGTTCTTATACTCCACATATGAGTGAAATCATTTGATACTTGTCTTTTTCGGCTTGGCTTATTTCACTGAGCATAATACCCTCTAGCTCCATCCATGTTGTTGCAAATGGTGGGATTTGTTTTCTTCTTATGGCTGTATAATATTCCATTGTGTATATGTACGACATCTTCTTTATCCATTCATCTACTGATGGACACTTAGGTTGCTTCCATTTCTTGGCTATTGTAAATAGTGCTGCAATAAACATAGGGGGTGCATCTGTCTTTTTCAAATTGGGCTGCTGCATTCTTAGGGTAAATTCCTAGGAGTGGAATTCCTGGGTCAAATGGTATTTCTATTTTGAGTTTTTTGAGGAACCTCCATACTGCTTTCCACAATGGTTGAACTAATTTGCATTCCCACCAGCAGTGTAGGAGGTTCCCTTTTCTCCACATCCTCGCCAACATTTGTTGTTGTTTGTGTTTTGAATGTTGGCCATCCTCACTGGTGTGAGGTGATATCTCATTGTGGTTTTAATCTGCATTTCTCTGATGATTAGCGATGTGGAGCATCTTTTCATGTGCCTGTTGGCCATCTGAATTTCTTCTTTGGAGAAGTGTCTATTCATGTCCTCTGCCCATTTCTTAATTGGATTATTTGCTTTTGTTTGTTAAGGTGCGTGAGTTCTTTATATATTTTGGATGTCAACCCTTTATCAGATACGTCATTTATGAATATATTCTCCCATACTGTAGGATGTCTTTTTGTTCTACTGATGGTGTCCTTTGCTATACAGAAGCTTTTCAGCTTGATATAGTCCCACTTGTTCATTTTTGCTTTTGTTTCCCTTGCCCGGGGAGATATGTTCATGAAGCAGGTTTTTAATCTTATACAGTGAGTTCCATAGGAATGTTGCACCATTTGGATAGAAAACAAGCAAACTATTGTTTTGTCAAATTGCTCAATTAATATTAGTACCACAGATAAAGAAGCAATGGTGAAAAAGGAGATAAACTTCAGTATCTACTGGTATACTTCTGTTACATTCACCATCAATTATTTCAGTCTTCATTAATTAGTAATGAGACACAAATATGTGTTCTTCAAGGAGTTGGCCTCATTTTAATTAGATAAGTATGGCTTTGTGGGGATCAAGTCAGGATATTATATGTCTCAAAAACAGGATAGCTTGTAATAACTCCATTCTTTATTATAATCTCACTATGTTGTTAAACCAAAATCTCATTAATAGGAAAATAACAAAGGGGTAAAGTTTTCTCAGTATAAGACAGACCATTTTGAAACAGAAATAAAAGAATTCTGGAAGTAAGTTCAGAATAAAGAGCATCAAATATGTTGTCATTTTTCACATGACTTAATGGTTCTGTGATAAATTTATCTGGACATTAATACAGCTTTAAACCTGATGGCAAGTAATTTTTATTCAGCTCTTAGTGATAAGCTGGAGTCATTGCTCTTTTTTCACTCTATACTGAATGTACTCTAAATGTTGAGTTTTTAATTTGTCTAAACAGCCTTACAGCTTTCAAGCAACCTTAGGTCTTCCACCAATTACTATTTAATATTAGAATCATTATATTGTGTCAAAGGTAACCAGATTTTTTAATGGGGGGGGTGATGTTTAAGGATATAGGACTTATACAGATATTTCTCAAATCCCTCTTGGACTTCTACAGTCTATGCACAACTTGTATTTAGAACCAACTCTGCTCTGGTCAAAACCACAGTGGTCCAGGATGTATCATGAGACCTGACATCTTCCTGCACCAAAGGGAATGAAACCTTATCTAAGAAGCTGGGCTGTAAATGATATCAGCCTCCTGACTTAAGACATAGCTTCACTGAATTGTTTTCTCTGTTGAGTATGACAAAGACTGAAGGATAAAATTGACTGGTAGCTCATAGGACAGAGATATAAATTTCAGACTGCTGAACTTCAAAACTTCAGCAATTCTCTACTAGCAGTCAAAATCTCCTTTATTGTCTCAGCAACCAGTGATTAGCTGGAAGATTAAGATGTTAATAAGTTTTTCCTATATGACCAATTAAAATGGAGTTTATTTTTCCTTTTTTGTCCAATAAACCATTTAAAACTATAACCATTTTAGACTATTTTTCACAGAAAACTTCATTATAACCATTCTCAACATATCTCAAAAATTTTTAATATTCAGTACCCAAAGAAATATATATATATGATAATTCATGTAAAAAATACCTATGCAACAATGTTAAAAATACACTGCATCTTGTCTCCAAAAAGACAGTGAGAACAATATCCAAACCTTAGAGGCGAGTCTACAGTTCCCTGTAGTTTTGGCCTTTATCTTAGTAGTTTTGTTTCATTCTTTACTCCACATCACCCTATAGAATACAGCTACATTGATCTCTCAGCTTTGCAACCATATGTAACCCTCGCCTAACTGTTCCCTCTTCCTGGAATACTCAGCTTTCCTCTCTCTGAATGGTCACCTCCTTATCTCTCAGGAGGGTCTGGACTTAAATATCACCTCCTCCACCAGGCCTTTCTCAGGAATTTATCAAAAGTGGAAGCCTCCTTGTTAGTTTCTATTTCAACACCTCGTATGTGTTTTTCTTAACACATACCATGATTTATAACTTTTCTATTTATTTGGCCTCCATCCAATTGCATACTGGGAAAAGAATCAAAATGTCTTGTTCTGTGCCATATCCTAAGTCTATATCACTGGGCCTAGCCTTTGGTAAATTCTCAATGAACGTTTGTTCAGGGAATGAATGATTTGATGCCCAATAAAAGGTCACAAAGGAAAACGATCTTCTTTATGTTGGCAAGCCATTTTTTTTTAATTCAAATGCTACATGCTAAATAGTGGCCTCTTCTACCACCATAAAAACTAAGTGCTTCCAAAGCAATTCATTCTATAAGATTAGTTTGAAATGGTTCAGGAATTTCTATCACCTGTGTAACGTAGGTCCTTACACTAACACAATAAGGCCTCCAAAACTGGTCTCTGCACTGCTGCCCTCCATTCGCCGCTTCCCTCTTCATGCCCTAACAGTGGTGAGCTGTGCCAAGGCCGCTGCCTGGGACCGAGCAGGCACTCCCCAAATATTTGATGAATCAACTGCTGGCAGTTCCCTGCACACACCTGCCTGTTTTTGTGGGGTCAGCTGAGACTGGAGAGCTAGTCAGAGACCAGATCTATAAAGGTTCCATATGACATGTTAGGGATCAAAGTCTTCAGGCAATGAGAGGCTATGGAGAGGCTCTGGGCAAGGGAATGACATGAGGAAGGAATGCTCAGAGAAAAGTGTCATGTGCCTCCTTCATGTATTGGCATAAGTGAGTATGTCTTTAGGTAATCAGCTCCAAGGGTGACCTAACAGCTCAGCACAAGGGGCAAGGGCAAACTCGGGAAAATATTTCGAGTTGGTAGTTTCCATTTGAGTTGCATCTTATAACTTTCAGTTCTGTCTTTTATGGAGCACATAAGTTTTGAGCAACTTCCAAAGCCACCCAAGTAAAAATAAATCAAGAGGAATTGTGTTTTACACTCTACTTTCCTGCATCTTAGGCAGGAAAGAGGCCAGGTTGGGGGTCTATATCTTTCCAAGTCATTTGTCTGTGATGCACCATTGAACTTTCAGTGGTTTTCATTAAGGTATATTTTCCAAAGTAAAATAAACACAGAAACAAATAAACGAAAGTCTCCCTGTTTGGGTACAAGTAGTTCTGAACTTTATAATATTTATTGAAATATTGTATACTGATAGGATGTTTGCTAATATTCATGTTGGTAATGGCTACACATATTTGAAATGCCAGGGAATATTTTATTACCATGATCAAAAAGTTCTCATGAAGAAAGTTTTCTAAGAGCCTTTGGTAACATTTTGATAATAAATATGCATTAAATTAATCATGAATTGTTTATCTCCTCTGTGATAAGGATTATTATCTGGTATTTGGGCTGCTTTTTTAATAGCTTAGGTGTTAAAACTTCTGTGCAACCCAGTGTCAGTGAATCAGTTTTACTCATTTGTCAAAATAATATCAAGCTAATTTGACAGCATAAACACAGCATGTACAAAGAGGAAAGTACATTGTTCTTTAGAGGTATCAGGCAGCAATGCAATAACTAGGCATTACGTGTCTGTTTTTTTTTTAATAAATTCCTGTAACTTGCACAAACTGTGGATTAAAAATCAGTGCTTTCCAAAACTTCATGAAATAATCTGCAGGTGCCGACACGCCAATAGTTGCTGAGCTGAGACGAATAAAGTTAACATGTCGAAACTGGTTGCACTTTGGAATCTTCTACCATCTGGGCATCTATGGGTAAGCCTCAGCTCATCACACTCAGTGCTCAGAAGAGGATGGGCCTGAAAAAGAAATACAGGCAATCAGAAGTTTGCAAGAGCAGGCCAGGCACCATCTGGGCTCTGTAGGAGGACTGGTGGGGGAAAAGAAACCTGATGGCATATGCTATGAAAGTACAGATTGTAAAGAAGGGTAGCACCTTTCTTTTGTAGACAAGATACTACATTTATGTTGCAAAAGAGCCCTCTAAGATTTGGGAGAAAGAAAACACTCTAGTTTCAGGTTAGCTGCAGTGTGGTATTCTCTGACACTGAAGGGGTGGGGATGGGCGAAGGAACATGAATTTATTCTAGCCCAATAGGTCTCAATAACTGTTCATGGGTAGAATCCCCTAATAGCTGAGTAAGAATCTTAGGGGAGAAACCATGTTAAAATGTCTCTTGCATTCCCCACAAAAATGCAATGCTGGGCATGTGAGAGTGGCAGAACCACTGTATTTGGGACTCAAAACATCTGGGCTTAATTACCATCTGTTTCTGTGAGAAAGTCAACCTCTCAGCCTAACTCCTCATCTCCAAAAGAGAACAGGGCAGGGTGGGGAGAGCATCAGTTAATGACAGTCCATCCTGCTCCTTTAGGAGTTTTGTCAGAATTCATAGAAGAATATAGGTGAAGATGCTGCATCAACTGCTCCACAGCTAGAAGGTAATGATATTATACCCAGAGCAGAAGGGCAACAAATAATGTTGTTGATAGACTGGTTTCTTGATTAGAATTTATTCATGACTCATCTATGGAAGGATTCCTTCAGGGTTTCTCAGCCTCCGTACTACTAACATTTTGAGCCAGATATTCCTCCCTGAGAGGAGGAGAGGAGGAAGCAGGGGTTGCCTGTGCCTGGGAAAATGTTGAGAAATGAAACATCCCACCACCTCTACCCATTAGATGCCAGTAGCAGCTTCCCCACCCCACCCCTATGAGTGGGGACAACCCAAAATGTCTCCGGACATTGCCAAATATCCTCAGGGATAAGGGTGAAGCGACAACATTGTCTCCTATTTGAAAACCACTGATTTAATATTTAATTTAGAGACACAAATCTCACTTACTTTGAAAAAGCCATATGACTTGTTTTACTATCCTGGACCATAAGTGATAGCCCAGCAATAGTTACCAGTGATTCCTCGGTAGAAAGCACTCTGCTATTTACCTATATTAACTTATTTAATCCTAGAACAACCTGAGGAGCTTCAAGCAATTACCAATGAAGCAATGGAGGTTTAAAGTGTTAAAGTGAGTTGGCCAGGCTGAAACTTTGTTGAAATAGAACTTGCATCTGGACACTGCGCTACAGAATCCCAGAGTCTTTGCTCTTAACCATTGCTGCTGGACATCTTTACGTGAGACAGGATGAGCAAAACAGCCTTACAAATACAAGACAACATTTGCCGAGGTAAACCTGACTTTAGACCTCAGAAGGATAAAGCACACAGCTATCCAAGAGCTATAGCTGCTTGGTAAGTATTATTTACATGAGCAATGGAACTAAGCAAGGCATAAAAAATCAGGCATGTCTAAAGGAAGACAGGCAGCAATTCCTAATGTATTCATGCATAATCATCATTTAATTCCATAGAAACTGATTTATGTGGAGAAATTATATTTTCTTTGTAAATATTTATGTTTTCTTATTTCAGCAATATGGAAAAGCTGAAGCTGTCCAAAAGTAGAGAGTAAATTGGAAAGGATAAGTTGGTTAAAGTACATATTACTTGGTAGATACAAGTTCTGAAAAAGCCTTTCTATGGGATCAACAGGTTCAGGGCAAATGCTGCTATTCATTAAGCAAGCATCTGTGTGTGTTTGTTTTGTCAGGTGCTTAAACAGCAAGGTAATGCGCAATGACTTAGTAACTAGGATCGAGGCTCTTTTGATATACAAATCTGCTGACACTAGTCCCAATTTCTGGACCCAAAATCATAGACAAGGCAAGCCTGGACAATCTGAGTCAAGTCACAGAATTCAAGAGAGGGAACAAGAAGACATTAATTACAGAATGATGCATAACTCAGATCATGAGACATGTATTGTCAATCATTAATGCCCACTGAAAGAGTAACCTAGGTTGCAAAGGTATTTAGTTTCTTAAGAAATCCAACGCTAGTGGGTAATTCCTTCTCAGCTGACCATGGACAAGGTTGCACCTGCTAGTTCACTACGGGGAAGCCTCATTTCATTTCCCTCGGACTTCTATTCTGCTCCCCAAAACTAAACAAAATTCGTAACTTCTCCAATAGAATACACATTACTTATTTCCTCAAACAATAATCTTGACTCTTAATAATATGAGGAGGATTTCTTTTTACAAATAATAACATCTCAGTGCTCCCACACTGGGCAGAAGATCTGGCATTTACCCTGTCAGAGGCTCATTTTGAGCACGGACATGCGGGACCCAGTTACAATTTTGTTCTCAGCTCCCCCAGCCAGTATCACAAGTGTCCGGTCAGCGTGCACCACCACCCCGCACTTGGAGACGCAGTCCTTGGGGGAGTGCCCGGCTCTGTGCCTGCTCCCCACAAGGCATTCTGTACCGATTAGTTTTATTGTGTCACGTTGCCACATTTCATCTGATTCAGACCAAGTCTCAGATGATGTGGGTGCCGGAATTCTGAAGGAAACCACAGCCTAAGTCAGGATTCTTTCCGTTACGAAGGTCAGAAACCCAGCTCCAATTTGTTTAGGCAAAATAGGGAAGTTATTATCTTCCCTAAATAAAAAATTTTAGGGATGAACAGAGCCAAAGGACATTAGGATTGGGACCCTCCCAAGCCAACTTCACAGCACTTTTAAGTTACAAAGAAATTCATTTATTGGATTCAAGAAATAAATAAAATGGTAAGCAGGAAGGGTGTTATCTTCATTTTCTGGATGCTGTTAAATGATGTGCTCAAGGTCTGTCTGCTAGTAAGTTACACAGGTGATTACTAACTGACCCCAGGTGTCCTGAATCCTAAATACTGTATTCCCCAGTATAACATATTTTGAAAGTAAAGTACTAGACAGGATCCTTATCCTCAACTCATTCAATTAATAGTGAAAAAAGCAGCTGTGATTCTTGAAAACACTTTTTTTGTGAAGAATTGGTCTTTGCTTTCATAGTGCAACTTCATTTCCTTTTCAGGAGAGAAATTCTACAGAATTATATTTCATGGGAATTCTACTAAAACCATGCGCAAAGGAGAAGTTGACCCTTTATTTTGTCACAGTTATTCTAATGGGACCAATAGGCCAAGGGTCATATTATCATGAGCACATTGCCATTGCCTTACTGTCACCAGCAGCGACCCCAGGCACCTTGACAGTGACCTCTGGCTCAGCCCCATGTGCAGCTGGAGAGCTCAGAGCAGGCACAGCGTGTGTGATGGTGTTGCCGTAGTCATATACAAACAATAGCTTTTATTTTTATTTTTACATTAAAAGGACTTTTTGATATATTTTTATTGATGTATAGTTGATACACAGTATTAGTTTCAAGTATACAACATAGGGATTCAACAGTTTATCTACATTATTAGATGCTCACCCCAGCTAATATAGTTACTAAGTCACCATAGAAAGATGTGAGAGAACTACTGACTGTATTCTCCATGGTGCACTTTCATCCCTGTGACTAATATATATTATGATTGAGATCTTGTGCCTCTTTATCCACTTCACCTATTTCACCCACTCACCCCAACGCCTCCCCTATGATAACCAGCAGTCACTTCTCGGGGTCTATGAGTACTACTGTTCCACTCATTTTGTTTTGTTTTGTTCTCATATTCCACGTATAAGAGGCACTGCATTTTGTTCATCACCATATCCCTGACACTAAGCATAATTTTGGCTGAAGTGATGGAGAAAAAGTCCTAATGTGTCATAAAACCTGAAGAATAAGTAGAGGAAAAAAATGGAACTCTGGAGACTTTATGAGGGCCATGAGTATAGATATTCTTATTGACAATGTGATGAAAATTCATCATTTCCTGAAATTCCCATTGGTTATAAATGAAGATTACTAATTGATGAAGGACACATATAAGTTACCCTGTTGTTATGGAGATGTATAATGTTTCAACAGAATTAAAATGGAAAGGCACCGCCCCTGCCACCTGTGTTGTGAATCCCCTCATGTCAGGGGCTTTTTGACATCAGATATCCATCCATTCTTCACTTGCAGGTTTACTCAACATAAAATTATAGTCATCAGCCCCAATATTAAAACAATCCTGCCTCCTCCCTATGTCCCCCTACAGCAGCTGCTCTCTTTCCTTCCTTTCAGAACCCGAAGTCTAAACTCACTGTCTCCAATCCTTCACTTCTCATTCATTTTTCATACTGTGACTCAGTTTTCAATGCCTCTATTCTGCTAACCTTGTTCCTGCCAGTTTCTGCTACCATATACTGATTTTGAATTCAAAGTATTCTTTGTATTCTTTTTCTTACTTGACCTCTCTCTGGCATTTGACATAAACTACACCTTCTTTAAAATCCCTTCTCCTCTGAAGGTCACATTCCCTGCATTTCCCCTGTCTACTCATTCTCACTTAGATCAGCTCCCTCCATACCATTCTCCCACTTAAATGCTATTCTTCTCCAAGGTTTCATTGACAATGGAAACTTTTCTATCTATACTCAAGAAATCTTATCTGTACCTATGCCTTCAATGACTATCAATGATTTAATGTCTCCCAAATCTTTGTCTCCATTCCTGAGCTTTAAATCAATAAATCCACAAACAATACAGCTGTCCCAAGGGTGCTGCAATCTCAACGTTCCCCAAACCAACTGCATTGTACTCAGTCCTGTCAACCTTCACATCACTTACTCCCTGTCCCCATAAATAGCAGAGTTATATATTCCATAGCCCAAGATGGAAACTTTAGTCATTCCAGACAATTCTGCCAAATTCTCTTAATTCTACTCTCTAAATGTTTCTTGTATTTGGCTCATATTCCCCACACTCATGGCCACCCTCAAAATATTTCTCCTGCTTGTTATGAAAAAGCTCCCTATTTGGTCACACAGTGTACAATCCCACCCACTCACCTGCCCGCTTTCCCCCACCAGCACCATAAATGCATCTCTTAAGTAGTTGTCAAAGGCCATTGTGAAAACCAAGTCTGGTCAGGTCATCTGTGTGCCTAAAATGTTTCAGTGGGTTCCCACTGCCTTCAGGATGTAATTTTAACTCTATAACGTGTTTTTCATACAAGGCCCTTCATTATTTGACTCCAGAAAACTTCACCTTCTTCATCTCACAGACTCTTATTTAATCTCTGTATTTACAGTTCTATTGCAAAATAGGCTTTTGACAATGAATGAATTCTGAGAAATATGTCCTTAGATTAAAAGGAAAATGCTTTAAGTGGCTTCTTTTTATCTTTGCAAATAATTTTTAAACAGATAGATTCACTTAACTCCTTTGTTTTGAAGCTTAAGATGTATAATCCAAAAATTAAGAGTCTTAAATTTTGGCTCCTCGTTTTAGGAAATGTCTTCTAAGGAGAACATTTACTAAGATATTTTAGAATACCCCACGAATACATCAGGAATTCCTGAACTTGTAAGTGGGCTATGTTCCAAAAATTCTTTTATAATTTGGTTCTGTGAAACTTGGAATGCATTTTCTCATAGAAACATTGTTTTATATATTTTATTTAATTTAGACTTTAACTATTTTGAAAATGATTTAAATAGTATATAATAAAATACACATGTCATATGCTTTTAAAATAATGAAAGAAAGCCTATAGCAATATATTTGGCCTATGGAAAGTAATTATATCATAAATCCCATAAACCTACACTAGGCCAAAACCAAGTAGAAGTTTTACTGAGAATCTTATCAGTCAATACAATACAAAAGAAAGAAAATAATGGTGGTGGGGGGGGGGGTTCCTTCTTTTTTACTTTTTACCTCTTTTTTTTTTTTTTTACTGTTTTTAACTTCTCTTTTGCTTCTCATTGCCTAATAAAGTGATATATACTAATTCATCAGGAAACATTTTATTTGTACTAAACTCTCAGAAGAAATTTTTTACATAGAATCTTATATAAGGAATATGTAGGAACCTAGTAAGCAAAGATGGTTCAATAGAAAAAGCAGAAATATCATACATATGACCCATTCTTAGAGCAACCATTGATGAAACTGAGAACATATTTAATTATATTCCAATGAAGGCATTTCTATAAGTAATTCAGGAGATATGTCTATCTCTCTGATGCTCTAAATTGATATGGAATCAAGACTAGTCATAGAAAACACATGTCCCAGGATGTATGCACATACATTGTCTCATTTAATCTTCACAAAAACCTTATGCACTTAGTACAGTTATTATTATTCCCATTTTAAAGATGACAAAACTGAGGCATAGAAGTGAATAGCTTACTGAGTTCACACAGCTACATTAGTAACATTCCCCTTACAATTATTTTTTCTCTCAAATATTAATGATCCCATTGAGGATTTTTAAAATAAGTTGAATAGGAGAAATTTTGAGTTTGAGCTTTCTGTTGACCTTGAAATGACCTTAGAACCACTCCTACCTTTCCAATGTTATCCTATTCTGTTTTGCTCTTGCTTACTGAATTTCTTTGTATGCCTTTAACCAACCAAACTTGTTCCTCACATTAAGCTTTTACACTTGAAAAACCCTCTACCTAAAAAAATATTTTCTCTGTTACCTCTACCGAGAAAACATTTTATAAAAATCTTTGTGTGACTGATGCGTTCATGTAATTCAGGTGTCAGCTCAAAAGTCAAATGAATCCCTCCTTGGCCACCCAATCTAGAAAAACCTATTCAGATACTCTAATGGATCAATAGATTTTATTTTCCATCTGTTTGTCAGTATTTCATTTATTCTCCTAGCCTCTAGAACTCTGTTGTCTAATAGAAATACAATGTGAATCATAAATGCAAGCCACATATATTATTTTAAACTTTTTAGCAGCCTTGCTAAAAAAATGTAAAAAGAAACAAATGAATTTAACTTTAATAATATTTTATTTAACTCAATGTCTCTAAAATTTTGCCATATTAATATGAAGCCAATAAAAAATGTAATGAAATATTTTCTATTCCTTTTTACTTGCTAAGTATTCAAAATCCAGTGTGTGTTTTACACATACAACACACTGCAATTCATAGGAGCCACATTTCAAGTGTACACCAGCTCCATATGGCTAGTGACTACCATACTGGACAGCACAACTTACAATGTAAACTCTTGTTTACTGGTATATTCCCAGAACCTAGACTAGCATAACAATGCCTGACTCCTTGTGTGCTCAATAAATTCGTAGAATGAATTAATATTGAATGTGTAGAATATAAATATTCTATGTCTTAGATTGAAAGAGGGCCCATATTCTATTGGCACCAAATTTGTAGGTGACAAAGAAGACATTTTCTTATGTAATTTTAGGTGAATCAGATCAAATTTACTTACCATTTGGTTTTGACCAAGGAAACAAATATGTGATGCTAGATAGCTGGATGCTGTCTCACAGGTATGTCTCTTACTGGTATATACAAAATACATCCACATTCTAACTCCTGCAACCAGTAAAAGTTACCTTATATAATAAAAAAGAAAAAAGGACTTTGCAGATGTGATTAAGGATCTTGAAATGAAAACATTATCCTGAATTATCCAGGTGGACCTAAATGTAATCTCATATCCTTATAAGAATCAAGCAAAGGAAGATTTGACCACAGAAGAAGAGAAGGCAATGTTCCCAGAGAGACAGAGATTGGAGGGGTACAGCCACAAACCAAGGAATGCCAGTAGCCGCCAGAAGCTGGAAGAGGTGAGGAATTGATTTCTCCTGGAGGGTCCAGAGGCAATGCAGCCCTGTGGACACTTCTGTTCTTCCAGTGAAACTTTGACTATCTGGCTTCCAGAAGTGTGGAAGAGTAAATGTGTGTTGTTTTTAAGTTAGTGGTAATTTGTTACACAGCCATAGGAGACTAATACACTTATTGATCTTTCAAGCTATCTCCATTTTAGAATTCTCTATAGCTAGTAGAAATAGCCACATCTCCACTCCTCTCTGTATCTCTGTCCTTTTGCAATGTGAAGTAGGAGCTCCTCTTGTTAAAAGTTATAATTGATTTCTCCACCTGATCTGTTGCTTTGGCCAATAGAGTGCCTCAGAGGCTAGGCCTCAGGAGGCTTTGCATACTTTCTTCTTACCTGGAGCTCTTCATACATTCATGTGAGTAAGCCTGATCCAGCCCATTAGATGGCAAGGGACAAGAGACCCAGGTGTCTCCCACTGCCCAACCTTACAGTGAACCATCTGCTAGACTCATGAGTAAGGTCATCTTAGGTCCAGCCAACTCCCAGTTGACCTGCCAGCACCTGATTACAAACAAATAAATAATCTCCACAGAGACCAAAAGAACTGCCTAGCTGAGCCTAGCCCAGATTGCCAACCTATAGAATTGTGAGCTCAATAAATCATTGTTGTTAAAAGCTACTAACTGTTGGGATAGCTTGTTATGCAGCATAACTAACTGATATATTCCCATAGAGCATATTCTCCCTACATGTGCTCAACCCTCCTGTACAAATTCAGAGAAGGAGTCTACGAAAAGAAAGAACTGTTCGTAGTCTCACTTGGGGATGGCACTAACTACTCCATTTCCTACTGAAATCCTACAGAGCTAAATTTTTCTTACAGAAGCAACATTTCATCATATTGAGCATCTCCATTAATATGTAGCTAAGGCCAACTTCTCATTGTATATCACAATATAAATAATACAGGCCTAGAATTTCAAGGAAAGCATAAGCAAATAGCTGACCTAAACATTTATTAAATACCTTATTTCCTGCCAAATGCAAATTTGAGTGACATTAAATTCTTTTTTCCCAGGAAAAATGAATTTGTTACAAAATATACTTCTGATAACTGTAAGAATTGACCTGTTGAACTGTTAACTGGGCTGCTTAATCTGAATCCTGAAAAATAGCTGTCAAAAAAAAAATCACAATTCTAATTTTGGCACAGTTGATATGAAGTTACACTTCCTGACAGTTGCTCACCACTAATTTCAATTAGTTCTTATTCTTAGTCTTGAATGAGAATAAAACTGTGTCACCAGAGTAGAGGGGGATGCTAGTCTCCAGGTTTGCTAAGATAGGAAGATATGTACTCAGTTTATCAGAGTGACATACAGATAGGCGATTAAGAGATGCTAGGACATGACTTGTATACCAGTGTTTAAAATTAGAATCTAAGGAAATATTTCAAAAATTGGCACTTGACTGCCAGCCCAGGCTGAGGACTGTCCCAATGGCTTGCTAAAATATCTATGAATGCCAAGGAAAGACAAAAATTGATGACAACCACCAACAAAACTGACAGTCATCCTACCGCCAGAAACAGAAAATGCCATTAACTGCAGGAACTAGGGAGATGAGTTGTAAATCATAACCATCACCTACTTTAAATAGAGAAAGTTGACAACATGCAAGAATAAAGGAAGAACTTTCTTTCCTCCTTCACTGTGTATCATGCAGATCAAAGACACAGGATCAGGGCTAGCAGAACACCAGACAACAGAGCACATCCACGACACAGATAGACATTGGACGGAGAGGGAGACAGTGTTCGACACCCCAACCTTACTTGCATCATTATTCTCCTTTCTTTGGAGAATGAGACTCCCGAAGCACAAAAAGTGTGTTCATGTCGAAGAGGAGGAGGAGTGATGGTGACAGTAGACTCACTGCATGCTTGGAAACATAGCTTCAACAAGTAGGAACTATGGGTAGAAATGAAAATAAGAACAATCCTGGTCATCTGTCATGGAGACTCTAGTTTTGGTTTTACTCCCTTGATTCAAAGTAGCAAATGACAGATATTTTGGGTGACATAGAATACATTTCTATCCAGTCAAGCATTTAAATAGTCTAGGATTTGTGAACATTAATCTGCTCCCCAACTGAAAATCTAAAAAAAATCTAATGACAACCAATAAGCCATAAATCAGGTAAGAAGCCACCCATACAGCCTAGCTATTGGCAAACACCTTGTAATAGGATGAGTAAGCATAAAACAAACAAAAATGAGCATTTATGACAATCCTTTGGCACAAGGCAAATTCTTAACCACAATGAAAGGAAAGAAAACTTCTAGGTATTTTCAATAGGATAACGGAAGATAACAAACCTTTAAATTAGGAGTAGAATTCAAAAGGGGTGACAATAAAACTTAAAACACAGTTGGAATAAGGTAAGATTTGGATGATACTAGAAATGAAAAAGCTAAATTAAAACCTCTAACAAATATAATCATTAACAAAATTTAGACCAAAAAGGTATTAAATTAGTGACCTGAAAGTCAAAATTTAGGAGACTTTTCCAAAAATGAAAAAATATTTTAAAGATGAAAATAAAAGTGAAGATAACAAATATAAACTCCAGATAATAGAAATTCAATAAATGGATAAATTGGTATTGTTAAAGGACTCTGAACCAAAAAAGCAAAAGAAAAATTTTAAATAAAATAGAAGAAAATTTTAGGGGCTGAAATGGAGACCTAAGTCTTCAAATTTAGAGGATTTGCTTGTATTATAAAAATAATGAAAAGAGAGCCATAATAAGACACATTACAGCAATTTTTTATTACAAAGATTAAATTCCTGTAAGTTTTTATGTAGGTAGAAACAAGCATTTAACAAGGGAATGAAATAATTCTGGTTTCAGAGTTCTCTGCAATATTAAATATCTTAAGACAACAGTGTGGTATTTATAAAGGTTTGAGAGGCAAAGCTTGTATCACCCAAAGACTCATTCATATGTGGAGGTACCACAGAGCAAAATCAGAAAATAGAACCCACACGCCTTGATTAAAAAAAAAAAGAAGAAGAAAACAGGAATGGGGCTAGCAATGAGTATTAAATTCAATTAAACATGGAATTATTGAAATTATTATTACAACTATCATCACATAAAAAACAAATACCAAAATAATTATTAATAGAAAACCGTTGTAATGACATCCAATAATGCATGTTTTATCCTAAAAAGGTTATTATGTAAAGTAAGTATTATTTATAAACCCAAAATATCTAAATCAACCCAAATGTTCATCAGGAAAGATAGCAGTTAAATAAATTTTAATATATCCAGGTATTAAACATTAATGTATTAAATACTTTAAAAGAAAATATAGATATACATTTCAGTAAAAATATGTACATAAAATATTATATATAAATATTCTATATCTTCATTTAAAAATATGTGCATATGTGAAAACTTAGGAAAATATCCTAACAAATGTATCCCTAAATGTTAATAGTATTTATTTCTGCAGGATATGTTCTTTGTTTTCTTAATCATTTTCTGCTTTGTCAGAATTTTTTATAATGCACAACAAAGCTACATAGACAAAATTCTCGAGAGCATCCAGAAAATCTCTCAGAATTTCTTCTATATTTTATTTACTCTATCATGTATATTGTAAAATTTACTTTTTCTAAACAGGATTTAGATTGTTTTAAATCTCTCTTATTTAAAAATTAAATTAAAAAAATATGTATTAGACCAAGAAGCAACCTACAACTTGAAAAACATGCTTGGTGAGTAATGAAAATGATAACCAACATATCAAAACTTGCAAGAATCTTCCCAAGATGTCACATAGAGGCAAATTTATTACTGTAATTTGTTATTTATTAAAAATATTTAAAAATAAGTATTAAATTCAAGGAGTTAAAATAGAAATAAAAAATAAACTAATAATACATTTAAAATTATTTGAAAAATAATAGACTAATTTGTTGTAAATATAATAAAAGAGGTACTTTTACAAATAACAAAATTAGGAATGCAAAGGAAATATTATTTTGATTGTGGAGCATGTTTTAAACTCTAGTGTACTAGCTACAACTGTACCAGTTATTTGCAAAATCTTGACAAAGTGAATTATTTTCCTAAAAAATATAAATTCCAGGATCAACCCAAGTTCATGCAGAAGTCTCAACAAGAAGTAAAAGAAATTCATGAGAAAGAGTTGATTTTTTTCCAGTGAGTTGCCTTTTTCTTTTAAAGAAAAAGCTATCTCCGACAAATTCAAGATGGCAGCATGAGAGGTGAGACAGAGAACTCCTCCAAAAACCACAGACAGTGTGAAAATATTATAGTTAATACAACTAACCTTAAAACAGCAACAGGAAAGAAGGCTGCACCAGACTGCATACAGACCTCAGGAGCAGAGCAGACCACACAAAACAGGGTAACATATGAAAGCCTTGATCTGGCGGGACCCGAGCCCTTCCCCCACCTCAGCTCACTGGCAGGAGGAAGAGAAACAGAGCAGGGGAGAGGGTGGAAGCCTGGGACTGCTGAACACCTAGCCCTGGAGATCTGCTTTGTGAACAGAAATCAAAATTGTGTGGTGCTCTGGAGGATGGGGAGCTGGATAAGGCAGATTGCTTGAGAGACAGATTCCAGCCACTTGTGGAGGACGGGATCCACACTCGGCCACTCTGAGATAAGGGAAAGGCAGGCAGTCTGAGAGGCTTCCTAGCAGCTAGAGGGCTTCTGAAGGTACGGGGTTTGCATGGAGCTTGCTGCACAGGAGAAGGGATAGGGGGACAAGGTTGTCCGGGTGTGCTCTGCCCAGCAGATTGGGAACTTTGGGGAGCTTCACGCACTTCATCCCCCTGGCTGGCTACTCAGCTCCAAGGCTCCCACTGTGATAGGCAGCCTGCTGAGCCTTCCTCCTGGCCTGACAGCACCGGCTTGCAAACCGGCAGTCACTGCTCTGGGGTCAGGCCAGTCAGAGGGAGACCCCACCTACAACAGCTACAGATGCAGAGCACAGAGGCTTACACCTGTGTGCTCAGCCCACTGGCTCTGATACGGCAGACAGGCAGGGCAGAGGGGAGTCAGGAAACAGATCCTTCCTCCCCCCAGGCACCAGCTCCACTCCCCTATGATCCCCAACCTCACTCTAGGGGCTGAGCAGCTCCAGAGACCAGAGCTTCTGGGCAATAGAGGGCACCACACAGAAATATGAAATGTCAAAAGAACATGGTTCAGACAAAAATCTCACAAACCCCAGAAAAAGGCCAAAATGAAACTGAACTCACCGATCTTTCTGAAAGAGAGTTCAAAATAAAAATCATAAACATGCTTATGGACATACAGAAAAATATTCAAGAACTCAGGAACGAATTTAAGATGGAGTTTCAATCATTAAGAAATTCCATATCTGAAAGGAAACATACAATGGAGGGATTTAAAAGCAGATTAGATGTAGTAGAAGAGATGGTAAATGGAATAGAAATTAGAGAAGAGGAATACAAAGAAGGTGAGGCAAAGAGAGAAAAAAAAATCTCTAAGAATGAAAGAATATTGAGAGAACTGTGTGACCCATGAAAACAGAACAATATTTGCATAATAGGGGTGCCAGAAGAAGAAGAGAGAGAAAAAGAGAAAGAAAGTGTCATTGAGGAGGTCTTACTGAAAAATTCCCCAATCTTGGGACGTAGATAGTCTATCAAGCCATGGAGGTACACAGATCTCCCAACACAAGGGACCCAAAGAAAACAACAACAAAATGTATAATAATTAAACAAGGGACCCAAAGAAAACAACATCAAAATGTATAATAAATAAAATGGCACAGATCAAGGATAAAGACAGACTTTTAAAAGCAGCTAGAGAGAGAAAAAAGATAACATACAAAGGAAAACCCATCAGGCTATCATCAGATTTCTCAACAGAAACCTTACAGGCCAGAAGGGAGTGGCATGATATATTTAATGCAATGAAGCAGAAGGGCCTTGAACCAAGAATACTCTACATGGCAAGGTTATCATTTAAATGTGAAGGAGGGATTAAACAACTTTCAGATAAGCAAAAGCTGAGAGAATTTACTGCCCACAAACCACCTCTACAGTGCATTTTGGATGGACTCCTATAGATGGTAGTATTCCTAAGACTAAATAGATGTCACCCAAGGGATAGACACAGAGTACAGACTATGATTCATAACATACAAAGAATGGAGGAAGAAGAAAAAGGAGGAAAAAAAAAGAATCTTTAGGGTGTGTTTGAAATAGCATATGAAGTGAGTTAAATTAGACTGTTAGATAGTAAGGGAATTACCCGTGAACCTTTGGTAACCACAAATCTAAAGCCTGCAATGGCAATAAGTACATACCTATCGATAATCACCCTAAATATAAATGGACTGAATGCACCAATCAAAAGACGTAGAGTCATTGAAAGGATAAAAAAACAAGACCCATCTATATGCTGCCTACAAGAGACTCACTTCAAACCCAAAGACATACATCAACTGAAAGTAAAGGGATGGAAAAAGATATTTCATGCAACTAACAGGGGGAAAAAAAGCAGGAGTTGCAGTACTTGTATCAGACAGAATAGACTTCAAAACAAAGAAAGTCACAAGAGACAAAGAAGGACATTACATAATAATAAAGGGATCAGTCCAACAAGAGGATATAAATATTATAAACTTCTGTGCACCTAACACAGGATCACCTACATATGTGAACAAATACTAACAGAATTAAAGGGGGAAATAGAATGCAATGCATTCATTTTGGGAGACTTCAACACACCACTCACTCCAAAGGACAGATGAACCAGACAGAAAACAAATAGACAGAAGCACTGAACAACATATTAGAACAGATGGACCTAATGGACAGCTACAGAACACTCCATCCAAAAGCAACATGAAACACATTCTTCTCAAGTGCACATGGAATATTTTCAAGAATAGATCATATACTAGGCCACAAAAAGAGCCTCAGTAAATTCAAAAAGATTGAAATTGAACCTACCTGCTTCTCAGATCACAAAGGTATGAAACTAGAAATAAATTACTCAAAGAAAATGAAAAATCCCACAAACACATGGAGGCTTAATAACATGCTCCTAAATAATCAATGGATCAATGACCAAATAAAAACAGTGATCAAGCAATATATGGAGACAAATGACAACAATAATTCAACACCACAAAATTTGTGGGATGCAGCAAAGGCCGTGTTAAGAGGAAATTATATTGCAATACAGGCCTCCTCAGGAAAGAACAACAATCCCAAATGAACAGTCTAAACTCACAATTAATGAAACTAGAAAAGGAAGAACAAATGAAGCCCAAAGTCAGTAAAAGGAGGGACATAATAAAGATTAGAGCTCAAATAAATAAAATTGAGAAGAATAAAACAATAGAAAGAATCAATGAAAGCAGAAGCTGGTCCTTGAGAAAATAAACAAAATAGAAAAACCCCTAGCCAGACTTATCAAGAAAAAAAGAGAGTCTACACACATAAACAGAATCAGAAATGAGAAAGGAAAAATCACTATGGACACCACAGAAGTACAAAGAATTATGAGAGAATGCTATGAAAAATTATATGGTAACAAACTAGATAACCTAGAAGAAATGGCCAACTTTCTAGAAAAATACAACCTTCCAAGGCTGACTCAGGAAGAAACACAAAATCTGAATAGACCAGTCACCAGCAAAGAAATTGAACTGGTATCCAAAAAACTACCTAAGAACAAAACTCCTGTGCCATATGGTTTCACCACTGAATTTTATCAAACCTTTAGTAAAGACATAATACCCATCCTCCTTAAAGTTTTCCAAAAAGTAGAAGAAGAGGGAATACTCCCAAACTCATTCTATGAGGCCAACATCACTCTAATACCAAAACCAGGCAAAAACACCACAAAAAAAGAAAATTACAGACCAATATCCCTGATGAACATAGATGCAAAAATACTCAACAAAACATTAGCAAACTGAATTAGAAAATACATCAAAAAGATCACCCATCATGATTAAGTGGGATTCATCCCAGGGATGCAAGGATGGTACAACATTCGAAAATCCATCAACATCATCCACCACATCAACCAAAAGAAGGACAAAAACCACATGATCATCTCCCTAGATGCTGAAAAAGCACTTAACAAAATTCAACATCCATTCATAATAAAAACTATCAACAAAATGAGTATAGAGGGTAAGTACCTCAACATAATAAAGGCCATATATGACAAACCCACAGCCAACATTATACTTAATAGCGAAAAGCTGAAAGCTTTTCCTTTAAGATCGGGAACAAGACAAGGATGCCCATTCTCCCCACTTTTATTCAACATAGTTCTAGAGGTCCTAGTCATGTCAAGAAATAAAAGGCATTGAGATTGGTAAGGAAGAAGTCAAACGGTCCCTGTTTGCAGATGACATGATATTGTACATAAAAAACCCTAAAGAATCCACTCCTAAACTACTAGATCTAATTTCTGAATTCAGTAAAGTTGCAGGAGCCAAAATTAATACACATAAATCTGTTGCATTCCTATGCACTAACGATGAACTAGCAGAAAGAGAAATCAGGAAAACAATTCCATTCACAATTGCATCCTAAAGAATAAAATACCAGGAATAAACCTAACCAAGGAAGTGAAAGACTTATACTCTAAAAACTACAAGACACTGATGAGAGAAATTAAAGAAGATACCAATAAATGGAAACACATCCCACGCTCATGGATAGGAAGAATTAATATTGTCAAAATGGCCATCTTGCCTAAAGCAATCTACGGATTCAATGCAATCCCTATCAAAATACCAACAGCATTCTTCAATGAACTAGAGCAAAGAGTTCTAAAATTCATATGGAACCACAAAAGACCCCGAATAGCCAAAGCAATCCTGAGAAAGAAGAATAAAGTGGCAGGAATTACTCTCCCTGACTTCAAGCTCTACTGCAAAGCCACAGTAATCAAGACAATTTGGTACTGGCACAAGAACAGACCCACAGACCAATGGAACAGAATAGAGAACCCAGATATAAACCCAAGCCTACATGGTCTATTAATATATGATAAAGGAGCTGTCGATTTACAATGGAGAATGACAGCCTCTTCAACAGCTGGTGTTGGCAAAACTGGACAGCTACATGTAAGAGAATGAAACTGGATTTCTGTCTAACCCCATACACAAAAGTAAACTCAAAATGGATCAAAGACATGAATGTAAGTCATGAAAGCATAAAACTCTTAGAAAAAAACATAGGCAAAAATCTCTTGGACATAAATATCAGCAATTTCTCCATGAACATATCTCCCCGGGCAAGGGAAACAAAAGCAAAAATCAACAAGTGGGACGATATCAAACTAAAAAGCTTCTGGACAGCAAAGGACACCATCAATAGAACAAAACTACATCCTACAGTATGGGAGAATATATTCATAAATGACATATCCGATAAGGGGTTGACATCCAAATTATATAAAGAGCTCACACACCTCAACAAACAAAAAGCAAATAAGCCAATTAAAAAATGGGCAGAGGAGCTGAACAGACACTTCTCCAAAGGAGAAATTGAGATGGCCAACAGGCACATGAAAAGATGCTCCACATTACTAATCATCAGAGAAATGTAAATTAAAACCATAATGAGGTATCACTTCACACCAGTTAGGATGGCCGCCATCCAAAAGACAAACAACAACAAATGTTGGGGAGGATGTGGAGAAAAGGGGAACCCTCCTACACTGCTGGTGGGAATGTAAATTAGTACAACCATTGTGGAAAGCAGTATGGAGGTTCCTCAACTAAAAATAGAAATACCATTTGACCCAGGAATTCCACTCCAAGAGTTTACCCTAAGAATGCATCAGCCCAGTTTGAAAAAGACAGATGCACCCCTATGTTTATCACAGCTCTATTTACAATAGCCAAGAAATGGAAGCAACCTAAGTGTCCATCAGTAGATGAATGGATAAGGAAGATGTGTCACATATACACAATGGAATATTATTCAGCCATAAGAAGAAAACAAATCCTACCATTTGCAACAACATGGATGGAGCTAGAGGGTATTATGCTCAGTGAAATAAACCAGGCAGAGAAAGACAAGAGTCAAATTATTTCACTCATATGTGGAGTATAAGAACCAAGAAAAAACTGAAGGAACAAAACAGCTACAGACTCACAGAACCCAAGAGTGGACTAATAGTTACCAAAGGGAAAGGGACTGGGGAAGAGGGGTAGGAAGGGAGGGATAAGGGGGAAAAGGGGCACTACGATTAGCACACATAGTGTAGCAGGGCGGGAGCATACGGGGAAGGCAGTATAGCACAGAGAAGACAAGTAGTGATTCTATAGCATCTCACTACGCTGATGGACAGTGACTGTAATGGGGTTGATGGAGGGGACTTGATAATAGGAAGAGTCCAGTAACCATAATATTGCTCATGTAATTGTACATTAATAATAGCAAAAAAACAAGCTATCCCCATGTTATAAAGGCTGCTTCCAATCATGGAAAAGTCTGGACCCACTTCATCTTAGATGTTAGCATAATTTTCATAGTAGAGATGTCAGTTTGTGAGTAGTTAGTGTGAATCATCAATAAATATGTCTCCCCTCTAAATTCCTCTGTTATATGTTATTCATCTCATATGACCCAAAATTGACATTTCTTAATAGCTATATGAAACCCAAGGTCATCATCAAGATTTATTATAATCCTTTTTAAAACTAAATAAATGATGTATTTGCTCAAAAACTGGATTTTGGTGATAATTTCACAACTGTATTAATTTACCAAAACACATTGAATGCCATGGATGAGTTTTATGGTATTTAACTCTTATTTCAATATATACTGTGCCTAAGAGAATCAAATATGTAAATAAACTTCTTTTTAATTACAATTTTTAAGCATCTGGGCTGCTGAAACAAAATACTACAGACCAGTGGCCCACACAATCGAAATTTATTTTCTCACAGGTCTACATGCTAGAAATCCAAAATCATGGTCTTTCAGGGTTGGTTTCTGATGTGACCTCATTTCCTAGCTTGCAGATGGCCAGTCATCTTCTGGCTGTGTCCCCATATGTCATTTCCTCTGTGTATGCATGAAGACCGAGCTTTTGTGTCTCTTCTTATAAGGACACCAGTCCTATCAGATTAAGTCTCTACCCTTAGGACCTCATTTAACCTTAATTACCTACCTCAAGACTATCTCCAAATACAGTCACAGCAAGGGTTAAAGTTTCAACATAGGAATTTGACAGTGGGAGAGTGACATGATTCAGTAACACTGGCTAACTTCCTCTGAGTTTGGCTTAAAGTCGTATTTTGCATAATACTGTTTTCTGCCTTCCCTGTGGTCTATACCAAAGTAAGAGATATGATGGACAGTCTCAAAAAACAATGACGCACTTGGACTCCTGGCTATGATTTCACTGTACTTGCTTAGCAAAATACTCTACCCAGAAGTTATAGTGAGTAACATATTGCTTCTTTACAGAAGTCACTCATCTGGAAACCCCACTGCCACCTCAGCTTTCTCAGTTCCCCAGATCTTTACCTGTAATGCCAGTTACAGGAAAATTTATATTCAGCATTAGTTCTGTTAAGGAAAGAAAATAGTTGAAGAGAAATGACTTCAGGTAAGTTTTCTATCTCAAAAATGAAGATATTTAAAGGATTATTTATTAAATAATATTGACCCTGTCAGTATGTACCAAGGACCTTAAAATTCATTGACTTTATAATTCTACTTTTCAGAATTTATCCTAAGGACAACTTCAGAAATTTGGCCATGAAAGTATGTAAGGTTCTCCATTTTGGCATTATACGTAACAACAAAATATCAACAACTTAAGAGAATAATTAAGTGCATTGTTATATATTCCTTCTGTTAAGTAGTTAGTTCATTAAACTTAATATTTGTCTGGGAATTTTATATGGGATGAGGACATATTCACAAAACAGTATTAAAAAATATGTGTGGCTGTTGTTGATTAACCAGTTCATGATTCTGAGAATTAGCAAAGGAAAATGCACTTTGCTCATTTTCTTGCATTTTCCATACTAAATGTATTTTTGGATAACTAAATATTGATGAAGGAAAAGTCTTCATACACGGATTCTAACAAATGTAAATGATAGAATCAGAAAATCACCATTTTGTAACTACTAAAAAAAAGAAAGAAGTTTATAGTGGGTGATGAAACCATTAAAGGAACCTTAAAAGGGATGGGCCAAGCTAACCCCATGCAAACAAACTGATCACTCTCAGCATCATTACAGGCAGGACCGCCAGACATGTGCCTCACTAGTAATGTGACAGGGGTTACACGAAACCACCTCTGAAATATGCCTGTCTAAAACAATCATAACAAGTAAAATTGGACCCAAATACAATCAAGTCTCTAGATCCAATTGCTAATTATAAGAAAATATAGGAAATAAAGGAACAGATTAAATAACATCATGAGGAAAGAATCAGTTATATTTAGATTATCTACAATAATCTACAAAACAAATGACGGGTTTTCCTAAACAAATGGCATTTTTAAAAAAGGAGGAGATCAAAAAGATATATCAACTAAATGCAATGTGTGGACTTTGGATCCATATTAACAAACCCCAATATAGAAAGTAATCTTTCATGTCAACTGTATCTCAAAATAAACTTAATATAAAAAGTAATCTTTGAGATAATTGGAAAAATTTAAATATAGATTGATACTAGGTGATATTAAAGAATTGCTATTTTAATTTTCATAAGATTGATTAAAGCATTGTGATTGTGTTAAAAACAAAAGAAAACCCTATATTTTAAATATATATTCTGAAGTATGTATGGGTAAAATTGTATGATGTATGGGATGTTTCAAAATACCATAGCAAAAGAAAAAAGAAAAAAGTAAAGGTAGGAGAATGAATAGATAGTAGAGTAAGATAAATGAAACATGACTGGCAAAATGCTGAAAATTGTGGAAGGCAGACAATGAGTATACAGTTATTCATTATACTCTTCTATCAATTTTTTGTATGTTCAAAGTTTCCTATGTAGAAAGCTTTAATGTACATTTATACATGAAATATGATTGAGTAAAATAAACCAAAAAATATTGATAGTATTTAACAGCAGATAATATCTCTGAATTGGGGAATGAGTGATGAATTTTGCTTTCTTCTTTACACTTTTCTTCAATTTAATCTTCTACTACCTTCATTAGTTATCTTCATAAGTACAAAAAGCGGGCACTTAAAATAACAAATGCTCTTGATTAGGGATGTCAGCTAAGTCCCTCCTACTCATCCAGGTGTTCTATTGTCTGACATTTAACAATATTACATTATGAGGAGTTATATTTTTCTTCTTAGATTCAGCATTGCTGAAGTAGTGGCCCAGAGGAAAATCATCTTCCAAGTTCAGATGTTTCCAAGTTGAGAGTTTAACAGAAGTATTACTACTTCTAGCATAGAAATGTCCTGCAATGTCTATGAGACTTAATGAATACCTAAAATATAAATATCAAGAGACTGAGAAAATAGAACCATTCAAAGACTATGTATGAGTGTGCATTAAATAGAGCAGAGGTCAAATAAGTACATTATGACATAGCTGTCTTAACTAATTCGCTAAGTTAAAATTAAGAGGAATAATTATTACAGGATGTTTCAGGTAACTCAAAAAACATTTTCCTGAAATTAACTGAATTTGTGAAACTGGTCTGTTTCTACACCTACATTATTAACTGTCTGGATTTGTTAAAAGGCCACAATCCTTAAGTGTGAAGGAATCAGTTATTACAGTCCAAGTCTGTACATAGATGATATCAAAACCAATGGTCGAAGAACTTCTAATTAAATATGGCAAATTATATGCATGTATTCTCTTCTTCTCCACTACCCAAACCTCTCTAAACAAGAGTGAAGGGATTAAAGAGGCATAAATTTTAGGAACAAGAGAGATGAATAGCAACATCAAAATTTTAATAGCTTAAGCAGATAGATAAGTAGTTATTGACTTAGAAGACCAGAAAAATAGAGCAATACCTACTGCAGGACCCCCAAAAGACTCAGAAACTGGACTCCTGGTATCTCCTAAAGAGAGGATGTAGGCAGGGCTGAAAAGAGATCTGGTTAAAAACGTGTGTAAGAATTTCTATACAAGAAAATCCAAGTATCTTCTCCCCAACTCCAAGCATCCACAGAACCACTCCTCCCTGACTCCAGAAGAGGAGTAAGGTTTTACTCTCTAGAGAGATTAATTAGAAGAACTCTAGTTTGAGAGGCACCAGGCACATCTGAGGGACGGGATAGCACACTGAATGCAAGGAATTAAGGAAAAATCTACTCACCAAATGTGAGGCGAGAATTTGATATCCACTGAAACTATCGTTCAAATTATAGAACAAAGCAATGTAAGGTCCTCCTAAATATGTTTATCCCAAAAAGAAACTGGAGGAAATGTTCCACCAAAATGGGGGAAGAAACCAAGCAAACTGAAAATGTAAGATCCAGGAAACCAGGAATCCAACATGCAAAAGAGCTATAAATGCATCTATGCATCGGGCCTCTTCTAGACTGAAGCACAGGTCTACGGACTTGAGAAAGGATATCACAAAGGGAAGGGAGGGAAATAGAAAAGGAAATTAAGAAGTGATCTGATATGTTTTAGTATCTTGAGGAAAATTATACTCTGGCAGATAATTTGTGGATAAATTAGCGAAAAGGTGCATTGAAAATGAAGCCAAAGGAAAAGTAATATAATTATTACCTCAGGGGGGAAAAATGTCCAATGTATAAGAAAGGAAATGTGAGCCTTATATACTACATGGTTCAGCTGTGAATAATGTTGATATAGTCATAATCATGTAAACACAAAAGACTGTAATAAAAATTTGATACCTATATCAGAAAATGATGAAAAAGGAAATGTGTGAAGTATTCCTTGGTGAGGGAAGAATGGAGAGATGTTTTCATCTTTCATGAAAGGAAGTCAAAGACAATTTTAAAAGGTGAAAAAACTCAAGAAATAGCAATTTGGGCATGCTATCTAGAAATAAAAAAGTTAACTACCAGAAGAAAATTCTAGAATATCTAGGAGGAGTAAGAATCTGGGGTCAGAAAGGTAGACTGCAGTTTTTGTGTTATAAGTCTGGTAAAAATTTTAACTTTTTAAGCCAGATGTATATGCATAGTATTGATAAAAGTAAAAACAATTAAAATTAAATTTAAAAATAATATAAACTAAAACCCATGAGCAAATCTAGCAGGCCAGAATCTTTTAACCTAGTTCATTTTCCTGTCACCTTCTACGATAGGGTTTTTAATAAGTATGAAATATGTTCCTGGAGCTCAGGGAAAATACTGCTGTTTGCATTTTTTTAGCATTTAGTAGTGTATTAGGGTTTAGTGAAGATAAAGAACCACTCCAGCTTATCTAATCAGAAAAGTACCTAATGCTGAGAAATAGGTACACACAGAGCTGGGGGCGATCTGCTCTTAGCTTCCAGAAATGATTCCCAGTTATAACAAAGAACTTACATGGGAGCTGCTAGTTCTGCTGCCATCAGAAATTCGGAGAATAGGAAAAATGCAATTGCTCATTCCAGGAGCACACCGCCCTAGCTGCAGTTCACACCAGCAAGGTGGGTGCTCCGTGTTCCTCCTCCTAACACCCTAGAAGTTAGGAACAGCCACTCTTATTGCAGAAAATAAAATGCTCTATCAACCACACAAGCACAACCACATTATTTTTGACTTCCAAATCTTCACATGGACATCTGGGCAAATTTCCAGCTGTAAGGGAAACTGGGAAATGTACACTTTGTCTTTCCAGCCTGTTTTCTTCAATAAGGCATCACCCAAAGGTCAGAATGGAGTTGGGTGAGCCAAACAATAGTATTTTTACAAGGAGTGTATAATGCTATAGCTGCTAATTCACTAACAGGCCCCAGATGGGATTAGCCACCCACTCCAGTCTGGACTAGCTAGTAGTTATTAATTCCTTAAATGTAGAACAGTTGGAAGAACTTCTAAAACTGATCCTCTCAGAAGGGCTAGAATTTGATGAGGAGCCAATGATTAGTAATAGCTAATAACATTATATATATATAATTACGCATCATACAACATTATGACTGTTATTCTGGAGACTGAAGGACATAATAATTAGGTATTCATGGACAAAACAGTATCAGACAATTAATCTGGGCAGGAAAAATCCACTGATGAGATAATGGAGACAGGCAGAAAGGCAAATTAACTGGAAAATTTAACCTTGTAAACCATTCCAATGATAGATTCATGCCAACACAGAATGGCTTCATTAAGGAAGTTTGCAGTAGAATTCTAGAGCTCTTCTTTTACTGGATTTTAGCACACTCAGGTCTCTTTCTTATGCAGAATGGGAGGTTGGTGTATCAAAAACGAAGTAAGGCTCCTGTTTGTGGGAAGTTTGAGGGTTTAAGCCATGGCTGCTGGGGAGCAAATGGGGTCATTCCAAGGTCTTCAAAAAAAAGAAATCAAAGAAACTACTCACGTCATAAAGCCCATGGGAGGGATGATCCCAATCCTAGACAACTCCTTACTTTCCATGATAAAGGGAGGGCTTTAGAAAAGCTGGGATACCAGATACTAGGAGAATGCTTTTGAGGTTTTACTTTAAAAGAGGACTATAGTCTTTGAAGTAGGTTCCCAATTGGCCAAAGGAGACTTATACATACATACAACAAATATTTAATAACATACAGTTATTAAATACCTACTATATTTTGGAATTTCCTGTTGACCAACAAAAGACAAAAATTGAGATCATTAATAAGATTTGAAGCTATGCAAAAAGATGATGCATTAAAGGAAAAATAAAGTTGTAAAAGCCACAAATATTCAACCACACTAGCACATAAAAAAAACTAATCAAGAAAACTCCTCTTTTTACATTAAAAATAGCTGATTAGGTACTAAATATTCTTCAGTACTAAGGCTGAGATCCATTGCAGAATTCATGTCCAATCACCTAACATGCATTTATTTCCCTAACTTGTCTTCAATACACCCATTACCAGTAATAGTACAAAATCTTTATTGTTGGAAATGACCTTAGGTAGCATGTAATCTAGCATTTTGCAATATGAATTACTATTCATAAACCCTTGAGCACACAAAGTTTTTCTTACAGTGTAGCATTTAGGATTATTTCAGATGCACAAACAGTAACTTCAACATAAACAGTGTAGCTGATCAAATACATTTTGGGCTCATTTAAGGTCCACAAGTAGTGACACCTTCAGGTGCAGTTTGGTCTGTGGGCCCCAACTCCATTTCTTGTAATTCTCTTATTATTTATTCTCCTTCTTGTATCAACTTTGACTTCAGACTTGGTATCTCTCAACATAACAAAGTGGCTGCAGCAGCATCAGGCCTCACATTTGCATCCCATTCAGAGGAAGAGAAAGTGTCTCTCCAGGTATTCTAAGGAAAACAAAAGTTTCTTCCTTTCTAGAAACCCCAGAAAATATATCCTTGTTTTTGTTTATCCCAGGCTGGTTTGTGGAACCTAACCCTTGCAGACAGGAGAATTAATTGACTTCAGTCAACATGGCCCATCCCTGGAACTAGGAATGAAGTTGTTTTCTCCTGAGACAATGGAAAACTAGGATACAGTTGCTATGAAAAAGTGCAATGAATACCAAGAAACCTAAAATAGCAAATGCCTACTATGCACGGAAGATGAATGTTTTTAAGTTGATAAGTAAAATAATTGTCCAGATGTTTTCCATTAGATTAGCATCTCAGAGCCTCTAAGAGTTTACCAAATAAACATTCATGGCAAGCTAATGGAAATCAAATAGATATTCTTGTGACTCATTCAGCCAGTATACTATCCATATTAATACTACTAGTTGAATGTTTTACTCACTCTTTGGCTTTAAATAATTTTTATTCTTTGTTATATATTATATAATTTAACACCTATAAGGGACCACCAATTGGAGAAGAGAGAACATGTTAATAGGAGTTGTTCATGTTCCCCCAGTACCTTCAGATGATAGCACCATAATTTTCTTATGGAAGAGTATCAGTACCTCTGCCCTAAAGAGTACAATGAGTGGGACTGTCAATCAAGATGGCCTTCTCTCCCATAGCCAAGCAGTGAGCATGTGACCCAGAATAGGCCAACCCAATTCCTCTTCCTGGGACTTTGAATCTTACCTTAGTGGCCAAGGACAGGAAAGAATAACAGAAGCGGATTCATCTGTGATGACGCTTTGACAGGGCTACTACACTTAAATTGGCTACTGCTCACAAAACCTAAGAGCCCTCCAGGTTCTTGCTCTCCCTGGAACCTGGTCCTTGAGCCTCCTTTGATGTCTGAGTCACCTCAGGGCCTTCCAGTCAGCTCTCTTTTTGCTTGAGTTTTCATGAGTAAGTTTCTATTATTTGCAACATGTAATTCTGATCAAAAGCATAAAAATGATAATTCTAAAATTTTTCTTCAAGATGATCAACACTGAATTTATGAATTTCAAGTCTGATCCAAATTTTTCGATGGCACATCAATGTACCTCTAGTACTTTAAAAAAAAACATTGTTGAAAAGGGGAAATATAATAACATTCTATCCACTTTGACTTACGATTTTTTAGGAATAAAGACCTTCTAAACTCTCAATATGTTATTTGTGGATAAGTGCATGGAAATATCAGTTTGAAGGCTTCTCTTTTATCCTATCACTTAGAAACTAAAGACAAAAATTACAAAAATAAGCTAGCTCCTTTTTAAAGCAAAATGTAAGAATTTTAAATATAGGTACAAAAGCAATTTTTAGCCAAGGTTTTTTGATCAATAAAAGGCAGTTACATTTTAGTATGTGTTTTAATATCTATTCATCACAAATGAAACATGATGTAATATTATTTTTAATTGATTAATCAACAAATTATACTTTTTTCCCATAGAAAAAATTTAGGAAGATCAAAGAAAATTAAGCATTTTCTTGTCAAAGATAGATTTCACTATATAGTGACCAAAGCATATGTATATAAAAACAACATTAAGAAAAGGAATAGGAATTCATACAGTAGTCTTTAAAGACATACTGATCTGAAAATTTTACTTGCCTTTAAAATAATTTATCACGTATAACACAAATTTTTTCTTAATTTTGAGGGGACTTTGGATATGTTATATATCCACTGAAAGGTGTTTGAGTCAAAAAAAAAAAGCCAGGAAATACTGATATACCTCCTACCTGACAGGTACCAGAGAGGTCACACAGATAACCCTGAGAATGTGGTACAAGCAGTTACTTAGACTCTCAGTGGCCATCAGACATTCTTGCTTCCTGCCACCACAAATGCACTTCAGTGCGAGTAGAAAAGTGAATTCTCATCAGCTTCTAGGCAATGTCAGTTACTCTATCAATCCCCAAACCATACATCTCTACATAATTACATGTATGATTGTTTATGTGCCTCTAGATGTGTCTTGAATTGGACCCACACACATTTTGAGGCTCAAATCTCCAGAGCAGTCGCCCAGGACCTACTGCCCATAATGGATCTGGGGCATTCTCTATGTTGAATCGTTTTGCTAAATTAAGTGTCGTACATTTGAGTTTACAGAGATTGAATTTCTAACATATAAAAGCAGTGGAGAACTGACTACTGACTCCCCTCCTCCAATTCTCTGCTAGGAGTTTACTTTCACTCCAGGGCAGAGAGCTAAGATAATGACTTTCATTGTGTTCTTTAGCTCTTTCTTTTGCCCCAACTAGTCACTTTTGAACATTTTGCTATCTCCGGCTAACTTTGATGAAGTTGCCATGTAAACTTACAATAACTCAGGATCCCATGACATCAAAAGTCTATATGTAGTAAAATAATTCAAAGTCCCTGGACAAGATTGCTCCCTTTGTTAAATGAGCTGCTACCTTGGTAAGTAGGGAAGGGGTGGAATTAGAAGGTTGAAGAAGGCTATAACTTTAGACCTTCATAAAAGTTTATGTTAGCTTGAACTTGGGTCTTACTGACTCCCATGACATGATAAATGTCATGTAGTTAAGAAAATCTCATGCTAGACAAAGAGTTCCCATGTTCCTTTAAATAACCCAAGAATCCTAAGATCTGCAGCAACAAAAATTAAATAAACAAGCAAATAAATAGGGGAAAAGTTTTAACACCATATCTGCCAATGTGTTCCACCCAATTGACTGAATTTATGACGTGTGTGATTTATTCTGAAATAATACATTTCTGAAATTAGGGCCAAAAGATGCACTTTTCTTGAATACTCTGCAGCTGGGCCTAGAATCCAAGTGAGTTTCTACAGCCCATGTACTGTCCTGAAATTTACGATTCAGGCCTAATGTTCACCTCTACCCCCTCCCCTTCTAATCCACACTGCCTCTCCTTTAAACTCCAGGGCACTACTACAACAGTTTCTCACGCCCTCACCAGTTCAGTCATTATGCTTCTGTCAGCGTGTAGCCCGTGAGAAGCCACCAATGTCCAGAGGGATTAATCAATATTTTACCTGACAGTTAGGGCCTTTTGTGGCATCCAGCAGAAACCTACTGAACTGATAATATCCCTTAATTGTGGTATTAATACCAGTGTGTCTCGACCTGCAGACTTCTGGCTGGAAGTACCAATTACATGTCTTTGGCTACAGTGGAAGCATACATTCAAAATCTTTATGAAAATTTGCCTTTGAATCAGACTTAATCTAGTTTAGTGTCTGATCCCACTGTATAGTAAACACCATGTGATAAGTAAAATCTCCCTTTTTCGTTGCTAAATGACCTCTGTATTCCCTTAAGTTTCCTAAGAACACCAAAGCCCTAAAATGACTAAGAAGTGGGGATGAGTATGGTCACCATAATATTTGCCGTCTTTAGGGTTTTCATTCTCCATTACTCATGATTCAGAGACTTAGGCATGCAAGTTATGTATTATTTAGACCCACCCTAATCAGAGAATGCCTCTGCTTACTTTTTCAACTCTAAAACTCAGCTCTCTCATCTTTGAAGTTGGAATTGTTGTCAGAGAAAGCAATGAGGCAGCCTGAGATTTTCATACATACTGTGGGATGTCTGGTAGGCTGAGTGGAGCATAGGTAATGTCAATGCCATGCTAAATGGCAAACCGCATTTCTGGAAAAGAAAAGGGAAGTTGTCAGGGAGCAAAAATTCCCCAGAATACAGACACTATGAAAAACAGAGCTAGAATATCCTTCAGATATCTGAATAGCAAAGTAATGTCAGTATGTTAGCAAACATGTAAAATTACAGAATAAATACTTGACAAAAACCCTTAATTTTAGATTTCCACTATTCATCCTGTTCTTCACGTTTTCTTTCTTACTTTCTTCTTTTCTCTAAGAGAATTAGATAATGTTTTGTTAACTTTAATCATTTTAGGTCTGCTTATGTTTCCCTTACCTTGACCCATTGGGCATCAAAAATGGATTGCACACCTTTTTTTTAAGTTGAGGTACATACAATAAAATGCACCAGTCTTAGTGTATACAGCTCAATTAATTTTGACATGTGTATACAGATTGCCTTTCTGACCACTAAATAGAAAGCTTTTTTTACAAATGCAAAAATCTAGGCTGTATAACATTGAGTATATATATATATATATATATACACACACACACACACACACACACACATATGTATACATATATTCACAGAAAATATATGCTTTCACAGTCTTTCAGGGAGTCCAAAGTAAATGAATTGTTTTATTCATCTAAAAGCAATTCAAATAACATTCCCATTAATAAGCCTAACAAAGATACTTTGAAACTACAATAGACCTCTATATAAAAGGGAGCATAGTTTTTTAATCCAAATTTTTTAGGATAATTAATTTATGAATTTGCTGTATTGCATATGCTTTAATCAACCTGATGACCAAATAAATGACATTATTTACCTAGTCATTTTAGATTTACAAAGAAAAAAACAATATATACTTTGGATACGTTACTAGTACTGGGGTTCTGACTATCTTGTGTGCTTAGTCCATTTTAGCTGATCAGCCAGTTGGCTGGTTGAAGATGCATCTCTCTGACAGCCCATATAGCATAATGGAAAGGCAGTGAACTAGGAGGCAGAAGATCAGGTATTGGCTTAGCAGTGTCCCTGGGAAAATCTCTCAGCTTTTATAGCTTTCAGTTTTTTCATCTATAAAATAAGATAAAAATATCCTCTGGCCTGCCCTGCTAGATTATGAGGAGGCTCAGAGGAGACAATGCATGTGAAAGCATTTTGTAAATGCAAGGCATTGGTGATGTAATTTTACTTGAATTGATATTCTCCTGTATTAAAGCCACGTTTCAGAAACTAAGACAATGAGTCACAGCAGTTCACATATATCCCAAAACTAAATTTGACATAAAAAACACCAAGTTCAAGGCCCAAATTATGTGTCCTGTCCTTAGACTTGAAAATCATTCCGTGTTTTCTAAAGCAGGAGTCAGTTGGTTGGTGCCTCAGGCATCGACAGCATGCCAAGGACACTCAGCTTTAGGTGGGGACCAGTTTTCCTCTGACCTCAGTGTTACAGTGTTTCAACTGTCACGTGTTAAAAGCCTGCAGGCTGGTTGATAAGAAAAATGAGGCCGGTTCAAACATCTGAGGCTCAGTTACTTTATTAGGTTAGTCACTGTTAAGAGTAGGGTGGTATTTCAGCCACGGTTTTCCTGTTTATTTAAATTTGTTTTAGCCTTAAGGTAAACTACCAATATACTTAAGGAACTGTAGAGTTAGAGTAGCAATGTAGTTTCTCAATTCAGTTATCAAAAGTGTCCACTATGTGTGCCTAGTCCACGAATGACTGTATGGTCACTTTGTCACCTAAGTATTCAATCCAGACAGAAGTCATTCTCCTGAAGGTCATAGCATCATCTTAAGTGGATGAAGGGGTATAGATCCCTGAAAACATGACCAACAGAATAGAACCTGCTTGAACATTAGCATCATGACAGCATTCTCATTGCCAGTGGTTAAAATTTCAGCTTTCAATTTTCAGATATCAAATCAGCAAGAAAGCTTTTTCTAAATGAACTGATACATTTCCCTGTCCCTGCCCCTGCCCCTTCACAGCCACATTATATGTGGAAGCTAAGATATGGGCACAGGACTTGCAGTGTTTCCATGAACAGGTTGCTTTGCACCTCTAGATAAACATGTCTAGGGAAGTCCAAATCTCATTTACCACAAGGCTCCTTTTTATTTTTCCACTTGCCTTCTATATTGTATAATACAACAAAGTTAAATAGTGTAGATCCCCAGGTTGAGGGCTAGCAAGAAACCATGCTGAGGACCTCCCAATGAGGTACTTATTAATTACAAAGGGAAAAATAGTAATTTTACAGTAGAGAAACTAGTAGACCCCACCTTGGCGAGGTGATCAAGTTGACATGATCAATAATGGGGCAAATTGATATCACACACATGCTCTATGTGATCCCCTGAGAAGAACAGTACATCACATCTCTGGTAGTCCTGCAAGAAATGCATACCTGAATCTGATCACGAAGAGTCATCAGACAAACCCAAACTGAGGGGCTGTCTACAGAATAATTAGCCTGTCCACTTCAAAAATGTCAATGCCATGGAGGACAAAAAGAGACTAAGGGATTAATCCTAGTGAAAGGAAGCTGAAGAGGCATGATACCTGTGTGCCATACATGATGTAGGATTTTCTTCTGCTACAAGGACATTATGGGACAAACTGCTGAAATTTGAATTACGCCTGTAAATCAGGTAACAGTGTTAAATTGATGTTAATTTCCAGATTTTGTTCCTGAAAAAGACACATAGGATCAAATATTAAAATTTGGGAATTTGGGTAAAGGGTACATGGAGAGTTCTTTTACTGTTTTCATAATTTTTCTCTAAGTCTAAAATTATGTCAAAATAAAAGTAAAAATAAAAATGATGAGAGCTTCAACTGGAGTACTAGCAGTAGGGGTAGAGAGAAAGGGCCATATATAAGCAATATGTGGTTGGTAAACTGGTAAGATTCAAAAGGTCCACAATGACCATAAGCCTTATGAGCCCCACATAGTACAGACGTCCTCATTTTGGTACTCTTGGCATGAATTGGTGTCTGAATAATATTTTTAATGTATCCTAGCTAAAGAATCCAAATGTCTATTCTATTAACTCCCTTGTTATGTTTCTATTGGATTGACACAGTCAATTAAATATTAGTATATCCAAAACAAGATCCTAAATGTCTGCCTCCTCAAGAGACATAAGTTTAACTCCTTCCCCAGGAAAAAGCAAGCAGTTGAGGATTTACCAAGCATGGAAGAGAGAATGCCCCTGGCAACCAGTCCCTCTTCTCCAGTCTTCACTGGGGTATAGAGTCAGCTGGAGATCTTTCAAAGCAGCATAAGGACATTAAAAATTCAAAAGTAACTCAGATCTATGAGAATGGTTATCTGGAACTGAGGAGGGAAGCAGGTTGTGAAAGAGAATATCCCAAACTCTTCTACTTTCATGCAAAACACTTTTTTCCAGCACAGAATTAAAAAAAGAAAATCATACGTCTCATAGGCTCCCTTCCATGTCATCGAGGCATCCTGTTCCAGGTACAAGGCTCAGTTATTTAAGGCATGATCCATTCAATGAATGTGTACTGAACACTTAACCATTAGCATCAGCCTTATAATCAGCGTCAGATTTATGAGTTTACTTTCCAGGAAATAGTGACTTAAGAATATAACATTTCTGCCACATTATTTTATAATAGTGTGAATTGTGTGGGATTAATTGTGAATATGGATTTAAATGTTTAATGAATATGAGTTCTATCATATCTGTTTTTATTACACCCCTGGTGAAAGATTGGCCATAACTGGAATACCTAAGTGTCAGTGGATTCTATTGAACATTTAACAACCAGTGTCTAGGAAGCTAGCTTTTCCCACACTTGGCTACTACTCTGAGAATGCAGCATTACTGAGGTGAAATAGACAACTGGTACCTTAATGCTTTGAACTCTAAGAAAGCCATAAATTCTATAGCGTCACCACTAGAAATCCCTTCCTTTGAAATAACCATGCCTATGTAGGTCTCCACTAAAATGCACTGTCTTCAGGTATGTCAATAATACAGAAGGGTAGGTCAGTTTATTAAATATTGTGAAGGATGAGGGTAAAATAGGAGTATTTTGAGGTCAGGGGGTGGAAAATTTTGAGATGAAGGGAAGAGCAGAGAATAGGGAAGTGCAAAGTCCTAGAAAAAAGTGATCCTACTTACAGCTTTCACTAGGGCCAGCCCTGGGACTAAGGTCATGAGTGTGTGTATGGGTGTGTTTTCTTTAACTTTGTCTAGTCAAGAAATTTTTTTCCAAGGCCACAATCATAAAATCAGACAAACACACTGTATCCGAAAGAGTTGAGAAACAAGAGTACAGAGACTCAAATAATTACTAGAAATTTCAGAGCCCAAGTTCCATTAAAGAGGAGAAATAGCATCCAAATCATTAAGAAACCCAGGATATTTGCTTACCTTCCTATGCCCTGCTATTTCTACCATTCTCTCTTCGCCAAAAACAATTTTCTGATTACACAAAAAGTCATCACCACGGTGTGCAGCTGTCTGGAAGGACTTCTCTAAGCATGGGGCTGAACATCTTCAATTAATTTTCAAAGGGCGTTTTCTTCCATGGAGATGTTTGAGATTTCAGGGCTCAAAGCATTGTACCTTAAGCCTCATTTTCAAACTGAGCATTCTTCTTTCATTTCTCTCATCACACAGAATGTACACATAACAGACAGCTCCCTGGGATCTGCATCTGATTCCAGCCCACAGTTCAGCAGGAGGGATCTGCCAAACTAAGATCTAAAGGTAAACTGTGCATAGTCTCATGAACACCATTCTGGATAATAGTTTATATTTAATCACTTCAAGTGCTGCATCTCTTCCTCTCTGGCAACATCTATTTTGACTTTCTTCTTTAATGATCAAAAAAGAGCAAACAAAAACTTATAATTTTCTCCAAGTACTTTGTCACTAGAACTACATTTCTAAACTTTCCCCACCCTGTTCCCAAAGGAAGATAATCCCTTGGAAACATAAATATTACCTGAAATTGATACAATGTTATATACCAATCGTATCTCAATATAATAATAATAATAATAATTTTAATTTTAATTTAAAAATAGATAAATCTTATAAAATCCAGTAGGATCATATTTCTGGTCAGGTCCTACATATATAAAATAGTATAATGCTTTCTATCCCATAGGGTCATGGTGCAGAGGAAATTATAGAGCCCATGTTGAGTATCTTGCACATAGCAGATGCTCAGTAAATGGTAGCTGTTGTTTCCTAAGAATGGCATTTTAAAAGTCGGCCTTCAAAAGAAGGACAGAGACTGATAATGCTGAGAACAGCAATGGTAGGGATTAGTCTGTGTATGCTGCTTTACAATTCACAATACATTTTTGTACACATTGTCACACAACATCCCTATGAGGTAGATGTAAGAGTATTATTGTTTTCTATTTCTATTTCTGCATAATAAATTGCCACAAATTTAGTGAATTAAATGATACAAATTTATTATCTTACAGATCTGTAGGTCAGAAATCCCAGAAGGGTCCATCAGAATAAAATCAAGGTATCACCAGGGCTGTGTTTCTTTCTGATGGCTCTAGGAGAGACTACGTTTTCTTGCTCTTTCAGGTTGTTGGCAGAATTTAGTTCTTGTCATTGTAGAGCTAAAGTTCCCATTTCCTTACTGGCTTTCAACTGAGAGCCATTCCAGCTTCTACCGGTCCCTCATTCCTTGGTTTATGGCCTCCTCCCGCGATCAAACCAGCAACATTAGGGTGAGTTCCTCCCACATTTCAAATGTCCCCTGCCCTGCCTCATCTGACATCATCCTGATTTCAGCCAGGAAAGGTTCCTGCTTTTAAAGTTTATGTGATTAGTTTGAGCCCACTTGAATAATCCAGGAAAATGTCCCCATCTCAAGGTACATATCTTTAATCATACATGCAAAGCCTCTTTTATATCATGTGATATGATTAGAACGTGAATATCTTGGTGTGTATTGGGAGTGGGAGATGGATCATGAATGCTTATCGTTATCAACATTGTATAGATAAGAATGAAGACCACATAAGAGAAGAGACTGGCAAAGGGCACACAATAAGTCGCAAAGAACAGACTCACACCCGGAAATTGTTCTATGCCAAACCCAAGTCCGTGTTCTTCCAAAAGACTTGTTCCTGAAAGCAGCTCAGCTTTACTCTCTTGCATCTTCTCCCCTTTCCTGGCCCACATGTGAGCCTACATTTCCATTACAGTCATATTCCTGAATATAAGGAGATTGTTCTAATTTGAAGTAGAAGATCCTTCCTAAAGAAAGATGGACAATAAGTTCAGGTTGGTTGTGTGCAGAAATCATAGAGAGACACTAAAAGCCTGGCCAAATCAATCACATACAAGAATAATGTATAAATATTATAATGTAAAAAATTGATGTTTTTATCAAAAATAAATCCTGAAAAGTAAGAGTCATCAGTTTATACATTTTGGAAAAATTATACAGTTTTATGAATTACAAAATTAAATCAATAAAACTAATCTTTTAAGAAGGCCAAGACGTGGAGTAGATGCAGAACAAAATAGAGACATTAAGATTTTTTAGGAGGAAAGTGAAATTTAAGAAAAATTAGCCTGGCAACAGTACCAAGTCTGAACTAAATAGGACAGGTCAACAGCTGGACACTTTCCAGCCATCTAAGTCTGTGGTAGTGAAGGCAGCACAATCTAACGTTTGATTGGCTCTAGGGTCAGACAAATATTGGTTAAATCCTGGCTCTACCACTTACCAGCTGTTTGCCTTTGGGAAAGACACTTGATTCCTCTAAAACTCATTTTTCTTATCTGTAAAATGGGGATGATAATATTATCCACCTCATGAAATTGTCCTGAGAATTAAGTGAGATGATATATAAGAAGCACATAGCATCTGACACAGAGAAAACACTCAGTAGCTTTTAACTGTCATTATTATGATTTTTAAGAATGGAGACAATGGAAATGTAAAGAGAAGAGACAAAGGTCATTTAGTCAAGAGACAAATGTTAGGACACAGTAAATGATTCCAGACTTTCTAAATGATCACTGAAGCTGAATTGCTTAGGAAGTTGGTGGAGCCTAAACCCTGGCTTGCTCTAGATCTTCACTCCAAATGTGTCACTGTAAATCACTTCTGTCCACATAGAGCAAAATATGGTCAGGAAAACTTCAGATTTAACAGCATTGTCTAATGGAACTTTTTACAGTGAAGGAAATACCCAGTAGAGTAGACACCAACTACATGTGGCTTTTGAGCCCTTGAAGATTAACTAGTGCAATTGAGATTCTGGTTTTTTATTTTAACTAATTTCACCTTAGTAATTTAATTAACAAATTTAATTTTAAAGAAATTTAAATGGCCACAGATGGCTAGTGGCTACCTCCCTAAACAGTAACACAGCTGCTGTCATATCCAAGATGGTAGAGGGTTTTGTTGGCTAGTGGCTGTGAGCACAGAGGATGTGTTCATAGGATATTCCCAAAAGTCAGAATAGATCACAAAAAAAGCTGATCATTTAGGGCGAGTAGGTCTATTTTACAATTCGAAGCTTTTAAATTATTTTGGATATGCTCACATTCTCCAATAGTTCACCTAAAGTTGAAGGATGAGTAGAGAAAAGGAAATGAGTCAGGAAGTAGGAAAATATGTGGAAGACACTGAAGACAAAAGACCCCTTCCAATCAGAAGGTTGGGTTGCTCTGCTTCTCTCAGCCTCTGTGTACAAGTAGAGCTTCCGATGCAAGAAAAAGGAAGTAGTTTGATTTCTCTTCCTCTTTTTGTTTTCTCCATGGATTCTACTTCACTTCCAACTTTACCCCTTCAACTAACTCCTCCCCTATCTTCTTCTGCAGCAGTAACAGCAAAGAGGCATAGGCATTTCAGGACGCTTCTTCTGTCATTCAAAAGAAGTAGAACCAGGACTGGACAGATGGGGAAGCTGACCTGTGATGGAGCTGACCCAAAGGCCTCAGCTGATCCCTGGGGAGCACTGGAGCAGGAATAGCCCTTCAGAGTCACCCTGAACTGAGGCAGAGAGGCTGGTCCTTTGAGTTTCCTCTGACCCCAACATCAGCCAGTCATTGAATGCAGGCTGTTCCCAGGGAGGGGTTAAAGGCTTGAGCAAGGCCACTCTCTTTGGCAGAGGGCAGTGCCCAGAGAAAGAGAGAATTTTTGGAGAGGAAACTGACTGTTTGTCTTAGCAACCAACACTCCCATCCGTATGTCAGAATGAGCCCGTAAAGTGGGGTAGGGTGGGGAGGCCCTCCGGGCACTGGGCCACAGCAGCCATGATGTTCTAGCCCCCACTTTGGCACTAGCAAGTGAGCCTGAAACCTACACTCAGTTTTCCTAAGCTTGCATTTCCTTATCTGGACACAAGGGAAGTTGAAGAGCTAGCTGAATTCTACCTGGTACGCTTTGCACTCTGACTTTTTATTTTAAGAATTCTGATTTTCTGTTTTATTTACAAATTTGCCCTTTTAAAATAATATTTTCTAGTCAGGGTAAGAGAAGAGATTCAAATAGGATTTTTTTTCTGACTTTCATAAAAATAGATGGTTCTATCAATGTACTGCTTCATTTAAAATCACTTCAAGGTCAGTACTGAGTTTTCACAAACTGAGGATTTCTGACCTGTTATCACTCTGCATCTTCACAGGGTATTTGAGTTTTGTCATGCCACCTAGATTTGTCGTTGTGCTGTGGAATCCATTGCTTTATTTCGTGATCATGAGTTACATCCATTTGCCTTTAAGGGGCACGCGCACACGCGCGCACACACACACACAGACTTTCAAAGACGAATCTTAAAAAGACATCAGAATACAATCTTAACAGTGTCACTGTGATTAGGTGGGACTGCTTTTAAACCATCCCTGGGGGAAAAGTTTATGTCCCATTCTTACATGTCTCCAAGGAGCTCTTTAAGGCTGAGGTATATCCTTTATTCAGTGATCAGCAACACTCACAGTTGCGAAGTTCTTTCAGATATCTAACCTAAATCTCTCCTACTGCAATTTCAAACCACTTCCTTTTCCATGCTTAATGAATAAGGAAAAATGCTGGTAATCACTGTGACCTGCCTGCTATAATTTTCATATGTTAAACTTTATTAGAATTTATTTACACCAAAGCATTCTCCCCCATATGACATTTTATCCCACTTAGCTAATGTCTTCTTTGTAACTCTTGAGAAATATTATTCAGTTTTATTAGTACTCTTTCTAGCTTCTCTCTGTTTTCTATAAACTATGGAGACCAAGCTTAATGAGTCTTTAAAGTACATCAAGTGATGAAGACTTTTTATTTTAGGGGTTTTGGCATATTACAGCCTAACATGGGTTAACTTTCAAATTGCCTTAGACTATCCCTCCCTACATTAAAAATGTATATCAGATTAACCTCAAGGAAGAAAAAGTTTTCCCACGAGACCTATTTCAAAAGTAGGATATTATCTTCTGTTATATGGGAATCTAATGTAAACTATTAATGACATGTATCAGGTGCAAAGTGTTTTTATGCTCTTTCCAAATAATCTTTAAAATAACAAGACGTAGTTTGTCTATTAGAGTTTGGTTTTGAAAGAAAAATATTTTAAGTATTATTAGTTCCATAATCAATATTTTGGAAGTAACTGTTTTCTCTGAATGCAGTTTTCATTACATCATTGGTTAGTGTGAATTTCTTGACATTGTTCCTTGCATGTGACAATCTGTAACACATAACATCTTTCCTGATGTTTATGGATTAAAAGAAAGAATGAATGGAGTTGCTTAACAGATTTTTCTTTTGGCATGTAAAGTTAAACAGAATTACCCACATAAAGGTAAAACAAAGCCCAAATTTATATTTTGAAAATGTAAATGGAAACAATATAAAAAAATTATAGTTCACTTTCTTCCTGATAGGTCAAATATAAAGACAGTTTAAAACATGTACAGTGTATTCTATATTCTATATAAAAGTAAATTGTATACTTACATAGAAGGTAAGTATGTCATGTGTCGTTGTGTTATAGAACAGGGCCAACTGTTTATAAACCTCTGCTTGGTAACACCATCTTCTAAAAATGGCTACCTCAAACACATATCAATATGAGGGCCTCATGACACTAATTTGGGTGTTCTCTAGTCTATAGTTACAGTGACTGTCACCACTGCCTCTTGGATTCATACTGCCTTGACCTTCTCCCAGTTCTGACTGACGGCACTGGGCTGACCCATCAGACGCTGCAGCAGCAAATGTTGCACTTCTGCCTGCTCTGCACAGGCCAAGGACAGCTGCGCAGTTGTGCAAAACCCCTCTTCACAAAAATTCTTCCCCACTCCACCCGGCCATACAGTCAAGCATGTGAAGAATGCTTTATATTTTGGTGCTAAGTGCTTCATATGCACTAATTTATTTAGTTCTACAACAAATGTTTGATATAAATTCTATTGTCACTATTCCACATCTCAGAAATCTAATTTCAGAGAAACCAAGTATCTTTTCCAGGCCACACAGCCAGTAAGGGACAGAGACAGATTTGAAAAGGTATTTGTGACTCCAATGCACAGATGCTTCCCATAATATTGTGTGCATCCCCCACCCGCAGGTTCAGGTAGGACAGCTTCGTCGTTCAGAGCGGGACTGTGTTTAAAACCACTTCTCAGTTTATGACCTGTTTGGCATCCCCATGCTTTAGTTCCATATATAAAATGTATTCATATATAAAATGGATATAATAGTAGTATGTAAGCCATACAGTTGGTAAGTCAATGCACTAATATGTGTAAAGTGCTTAGAATAATGCTTGCCATGCAGTAAATGCCACTAAGTTAGGTATTATTATTATTTTACTTTTATCATTCAATAAAAAGATCTACTGGAACGCAAATGATATAAAGGGAGAAAGAGAGGTAGTAACACAGTAATTCAATAGCCCATTGTAGAGTCTGAGAATTGGTAACTAGTCTCCTAGTGGACCTGCAGGGAAAAGGAGACAATGAGCAAGTCTGTTGGACTATCGGACAGAGGAGACAGAGAATCACTGCAGTGGACAGTCCCTGGGGAGCAAGGGACACTAGAAGCCTAGGGAGGGTTGCATCAAAGAAGGAAGCACATAGCTTCTGTTTTACAATTTTGGTGAAAGTCAGCTCTGGTTGTATTTTATGTTACATTGTTGTTGGCCTACGGCATCATTTTGGTTCACTGTATTTTAGATAAAACAATTGTTTTATGTTGATTCACTACTTTCCCAGGATGCTTGTTCAGTTAAAAAAAATTCTAATTCAGGCATACCAATGGAATTTTGAAACATCATTGTTCATTTTTATTTAATGTTAAATACTGAGGGAAGGGAATAATTTTAAGGCTACTTGGAGTTTTATATGAGACCTCTATTAGATTTAGGCCTTACAATTTTACTATTTTCTAATTTGGGCCAAGATCCAGTACCTAATAAAGTCCACAGTATGTTTGACAGTGTTCCAAATATCCTTTATTCTTCTTGATTTTATTTTCAACTTCTTTATTTAACATTCTACTTTCTTGTCAGTTAGAGCCTCAGAGGACAGTATTCTGTAGCAGACTTCACAGCAGCTTTCAAATCTGTACTGTGCCTTGTACCAAGATCTTAAAACACTCTAATCATCTTGTCACACTTTAATAAAGTGTTGGTATCATGATCAAAGGCTGAGACTCCACTGAGAACTTTACCTAGGATTTAATCTGACTCACTGTAAACACTCGTTGCAAACATATAAAAAATTTTATTAGTTTGCAGTGATTCCTTATGTAAAGAATTGTATTATTCAGAGGAATCATAAAAGTTACTAAATTACCAGAGGAAAGATGAATCCATTTATACCTTCACTCCTCCAATGTTCCCACAGAGAAATTCAGGTGTCCCCCTACCAGTGCAAATGAACAACCATTATTTAGAGTAGCAGGGCCCTGGATGCCTACCTCACAACACAAGACCCATAAAAGTACACCATATCTGTATGAGTGCTTCAGTGACTTTTTAATAGTGTCTAACATTCACTCCTTTGTATCCTTCCAATAAAATAAGCCCTAATACTAAGAAGGAATATCCTACAATTGCATGTGTGTTTGTATATCAAAGAAACCCACTAATAGTACTTTAATCCAATTCTTCAAATTCACAGTAATCCCTACTCAGTGTGGTTACCATTGTACAAGCACTTTGGCAGATACAAAGAAATAAAAATGAAGATATTTTAAGTGTGTATAGGTCATCACCATTTACAAAGCATTTTCAGTGCAAAAGTTTCATTTGTCGTATGTAATAATCCTGGGTGCTAGTTTGGCTGAGTCCAATATTACTGTCCTCATTTTAGAGATTAAAAATCAGAACTAACACTCCAAGCAAAAAACCATTGAAATACTTTGCCTAGAGCCATAGTGAACAACTTGCAGAGCTGAGACCCAAACCTTGGCCTCCTGTCTCAAGAAACATGTTTTCTCCTCTTAACTGGTCTACAGACCCACTGCTGCGGCAAGAGGTTCACGCAAAAGTTGCCCTAAAACCTCATGAAACAAAGCAGAGAACAAATAAGATATAATTGCTCAAAGATAAAGGACAACAGATATTCATCAAGCTAGAAAGTAAGAAAAACCCTTGTGGCCTTTCCTGGAAGAGTTGGCACTCCGGTGTGCTCTGCTGCTGGGCCTGCCTTTGTCCCTAAAATGAGTAGAGCCTGGATTCCACCTGTCACCAGCATAGATAAAAGAGAGGAGTTGGGCATCTGCCTGGGGTAAGTGCTGACCAGTCTGGCGGGCCATGGGGGTGGGAGGTCCATGCTGGAGAGTCACAGGTGATCCTCGTAGGCAAACTGAAGAGATTAAAAGGCTTTTAGAGAGCTTGTTATCTAGATTCGGAAAACCACAGACTTGGAGGAAAGGAAAAAAGAGTGCAGCCAGCATGATGTGAGTTGAATCAGAAGGGCCAGCAAAATAAGGTAGGCACGGGGAAGCATTATATTAGGGGTAGCATTGAGACAGTAAGTAAGAAACCAAAGACTATTGTGTCTACATGGTGACCAATCTGTGTTAAATGCCAAGAAAAAGGACAAAGGTGATCCAAAAGATTAGAGTTACCTGTGTGATGATGGTGCCTTTGACTAAATAGGAAAGCTGTGTGTAGGGCTGTGTTGGTGTGTCCCGGGAGTAGAGAGAAGTACAGTTGATAATGTTTGTAAAATGACTCCCCCTTGATTGAAAACAACCTTGTCCTATTTTCAAGGTAGTTTCTTTAAAGTGAAGACAAAGGAACGATTGAGCAGTCATCAGTTTGAATTATAAAATGCCTTACCTCCAGCTACATCCTCAAGAGACAACCCTGGGGCATATTTTGAAAGTTTTAGAATTTGCTAAAGGCATTTGTTTGGAGGTTAGAGGAACAATGTGCTAATACGGAATCCAAAAATTATTTAATATTCTGTGATAACATTAGGAGTATTTCCTGAAAGTAAAAAAAAAAAAAAAAGATTAAAATAAATGACAAAATGTTTTAAACCTGCAAATTTAGTATTTTCCATATTATTTAGAAGTTGGGTATGATTTTTTCTAAGAATGTATTTTGCCTGTCTACATCAGTAGACATGTTCTTTAACATTTACCTAAGTAGAGGGCCACCATCAACTCAGCTTAGCTGTGAAGTTCAAGAACTGAAACTCAGGGAATTTTCCATGTAAGTGAACATGTTTGACCTGCACAGCACTACAAAAAACAAAATGTTTCTTTCTAATGGGTGAATCATAACACATAATAGGGGCCTTCCCACAAAAGAACTTGGCTCATTTTTAACTTGCAATTTTAAAATAATCTAATAAGCACAAAAGATTTCAGTTAATGTTGGGTTTAGAGAAGAAATGATTCACAGTAAAGTCTTTCACTGAAATTTGACTTTGTATTGCAATGGTCCTCAACCTTGACCATACGCCAGAATCACCTGCAAAGCTTTATAAAAACACTCGCTGAATCAGAATCTCTGAAGGTGCAGCCAAGGCTTCTTTGCCTGAAAAAAAAAAAAAAAAGCTGCACAAACGATTCTAATGCACAAGCAAGGCTGAGAATTCTGATATAAGCCTCGTCCTTTGGGGTCTCTCTGAAAGGAATTAGGATATTGCCATACACACTTAAAAAAAATGGTGCCCCCTAATAAGAAGAATTTGACCACTAAGAAGACTTACCTCAATTTCATTGCTCCACAAAACAGCTGTCGCACCACAGTCTGTACACCTCCAGGCTATCCCACTTTCAGCAGCTGTGATAAATTCCAAGCATATTTTCAATGCAAACTGACCCAACCTTTGAATCTAAATCCCTCCAAGTCTCTCCTAAAGTTTAACTGTAAATGTTCACTTTGGTTCAACTTTCCATTTGCCTTGTATTAGTCAGCTGGTATGGTTTAAACATTTATAGATAGAAAAGCTCATATATGATCCATATTTTATTGTAATCAAATGTTAACTGGGTTGCTTATGCAACCACTGTGGACATTTGAAAATAATTACTGTCAATGAATCTTGGCTTTTTTTTTTCTTTAAAAAATGATGGTGGGATTTATTCAATAAATATATTTTGGGATTCTACTGTTGCTGGACCTTGTGATGTGAACTGAGAGACGATATACCCTTGATTTGCTCATATTCTAATAGGAAAGCATTCACATGACAAATGTTTACTGAATGGAAGCAAAGATAGGTAATATGTAATATCTGTATTCTGGGTCATCACAGTCTACACGTAGAGGCAGATTTATAAACCAAAACTTCCCCTACAATTTGGTAAGTGTCATGACAAATAGCTACAAAGTGCCGTGCAGTCACAAAGGGAAAGCAGCCTATATGAAGAAGGTCAGTATAGACCTTTCAGAGAAAGTGGCATCTAAACTGGAAGAATGAATGGAATTTTCCAGGCAGAGAAGAGAAGGAGTATTCCAAACAGAAATAGTATGTGCAAGTCTCAGAAACAAAAAAATCATGGCACAGTCAGGGAAGAACTTCCCTGAATATTCATGAAATATTTAGCAGAAGATTCACCAACTCTCACCACCTATGTCATCATTCTTGGTAGCTTTGCCAGACCTGTAGATGATTGTCCAATTGCCTGACCTTTGGGCTTTTCAGTTCCAGTCATCATACAAAAAGGCAGCATGAGGAAGAATTCGTTCTCTCTGCCTGCCTGTCCTCAAGCTGGGACAACTGTCTCTTGCCTTCAGAGTCTAATTAGAACTTAAACCATCAACTCTCATGCGTCTCAGACCTTTGGACACAGGCAGGAACTACACCATGATTCTCCTGGGTCTCCACCTTGCTAACTGCAGGTCTTGGGACTTTTCGACCTCCGTAACTGGGTAAGCCAATTTCTTGTACTAAATATATATGCATGTATACATGTGTGCATGCATGCATGTGTGTGTGTCCTGTTGGTTCTCTTTCTCTGTAAGACCCAAACTAATACAGTAAGCAATCAGTGAATAAAATGGATAAATTAATAACGCTATGTGTAGCTATGAGGTGAGTACTTTCGTAACTCAATTTCACAGAGAAAGTCACTGAAGCCAAGAGAGATCAGGTAACTTTCTAAGGTCATGTTACTATCAATGTTTTGTTTTAATTCATTTCCTAAATAGAAATATCTTTCTTCATTATTTGTGTTCTTTTAAATCAACCAACTAATCAATTAAGTATCAAGAATATACTGAGTTTGCTATTATGGGCCCTGGGTGATTTCCACTACGGAAATGAAGCCACTGATGGCAAGCACAGGCGTCTTCCTGGCTTCAAGAAACATTAGGTCAAAAACATTCCAAACACGTGATGCCTTTGGACAGCCCCTCCATTTTTCAGTTTTATGACTACTTACTTGCAATAGAAAAAAAGTAATTAAGAGCAAAATAACTATTAATTACTAGCAACAGTAAATAAGAAAAACTGAATTCGATGAAGAATTTTAAACCATGTGTTCTATTTCAGAAATGTGAAATCCAGGTCATTAGTAATGTGGGAATTACATTTTAACCCAAAGACTGAAAATTCTGTCTCTCATAGACTTAATTTAAGAACACAAAACAAACAAATAACAACCCTTTTTGCCCCTCACACAGCCATCTAGATTAGATTGGCAAACCTTTCCTGTAAAAGGCCTGATAGTAAATATCTTAGGCTTTGTGGGCCACATAAGCTCTGTTGCAACTGTTCAGTTCTGCTGTTGCAGCATGAAAATGCCACAGATAGTAAATAATATTAGATGTGCTGTGTTCCAATAAAACTCTATTTCCAAAACCATAGTGAGCTAGATTTGGCCTGAGGGTTGTAGTTTGCGCAGTCCCATATCCAGAATCCTAGGTACCATATTCCCAGTTTAGAAAAAATAAGCAGAGAAAGACAGTCTGCTCACTCTGACACAAATTCTTATTGATGAAATCTAACCTGGTGAATACTATTACTTGTAAAGAAGAATAGGTTGAGACAGGATAGAAGGTAGCAAGAGTGAAAAGGTTGTGTCTCTACTGGAGCCTATCATAAATAAACACACAAAACAACCTACGTTGCTAAAGAATCAGCATGGTTACCACTTCAATACAGGAATCCACCCTTTTCTCAACATCTTTCACCAGCAAGCTCTAAAACATTGGTTCCCTCACATAAACTCCACTTTGCTACAGATATCTAGACATAGAAGATTTGTTACCTTCCACATAATTATGGCCACTTGTAAATTGAGGCAGAGAAACCAGTTAGATAAAACTATCTGAAAATTACTTTTTAGGTTATTTCTAATGATCTACATAATTCCTAACCAAACTAATTCATTAAATGGGAGATTTTCACAGCAAAAATTTGTAAGTTTATTGATCCAAATTGAGCTCCAAATCATAATAAATTGCACTGGGGGGATCTGTGGCACACATCTATGAGTCTTCCTACTAGCAGTTTCTGAGCACCAACCCCCACCCACCTACATGGTCCCCACGGGCCGCGTAGTCCCACCCCAAGCCACCATTAAATAGTCATATAGGGCTGCTGCAACAAAGTGTCACCAACTGGGTGGCTTAAACAACAGAAATGTATTATCTCATCATTCTGGGGGCTAGAAGTTCAAGATAAAAGTGTCAGCAGGGCTGGTTCCTTCTGAGGGCTATGAGGAAGAATCTGTCCCACGTCTTTCTCCTAGATTTTGCGGGCTTGCTGGAAATTTTTAGCATTTTCTGGCTCGTAGAAGCATCATCCCATCTCTGCCTTCATGTACACAGTTCTCCCTGTGTGTGCATTTGTCTCTATCCAAATTTCCCCTTTTTATAAGGACAACAGTTCTATCGGCTTGGAGCCCACCTGATGACCTCATCTTAACTTGATTTTCTACAAAGACCCTGTTTCCACATAAGGTCACATTCACAGGTACTGGGGTAAGGACTTTACTTTGTGGCGTCATACTTCAACCCATAATAGGTCATAACATGTCCCAAGCTGGGCCAACAAGAGTCCTTTCTGGGGATTTTTAGAAATAAAACTGAGAGAGTCCAGATGGCTGAAGGGATCATATATAAAACTCAAGTGCTATTGGCAAATCCACCACACAGAAATCTCAGCAGCAACAAGAGATATGAAAACTGATATGCACAAGAGATCAAAAGCAGTGGGCTGTGACGGCACTTGAGCCCTTGGTGCCAGCTGTGTCTGTGGCTCAACCTCAGACCCCTCTACCCCTGGCAATATTTCCTGCCATTCCAGGCTTCTGTAGCTTTCAAACAAAAGTATTAACATCTTTAACATCTCTTACAATTAATCTTCAAATATCTATTTCCTGATGCATTCACCCAAGAGATTCCATAGCAGGACAGGATTACAGGGAATGCTCCATAGTGCTAAAACTTATTGCAGAAAGCATTCCCTCGAAAATAAGAGTTCTATGACACCCAACATATTATTGAATAAATAAGTATTCTAGTCAACAGAAAGGAAAAGTCATCAAGAGACATTAAGAACCTTAAGAATAGGAAAAGACAATGTCAATAAGGATTTCCATGATTAGACAAAGGCCACTAAAATTTTGGCATACAATGGCACAAACGTACTTTATTGGTCTTACAGAGTCAGCTAATTTCTCTTCCATAACTTTTCTCCACTGAATATGTCTTGTCCTGCCATAGGTTTGATACATATTTCTCAATGTATTTGGCAAATATTTATTGAGTATGCCAGGCAAGTATACCAAAAACAAGTGGCTAAAATGTTAATAAGTCTATAATCCTTGCTCTCAAAAAGGTGTGTGATCTAGGGCATATATTCACACATATACAGATGGATGGTAAATAGATGTAGGCTCTGAGTGTGCACACTCTTCTTCTCAAATTATAATTATTAGATCGTACGTGACAATATATTGTAATAGGGGTCCAGGCTTGAATGTAAGGTAGCTTCATTCTAGGGTTTTGGTCTATCTGGACATACCTGGAGAACGTGTGGAACAGGAATTCTAGAGGATTACTTGTGAGAGACGTGAGACGCTTACAGGACAAATATTCATCCCAAGGGCAGAGAAAATCAAAGAACAATCAGGTAATAGTACTCACTAACAATTTTCCTCTAGCTCAGCTCTGTGGAATTCTAAATATGGTGAAGGGTTAAAAAACAAACAAACAAACAGGCATTTCATTCACCAAAATCTCCATGGGCCATTGAGAGCACCAGGCAACCTCATTATCAGTGTTGGCGGCTTTGGCAACAGCAGAACAGTGCAGCCGTCGGGTATCCGCATTGAACAGCGACACTGCACAACCAAAGGGATGACAAGATTTCAGAGCAATGACTTATGAGTAGGGATGACATGATTGCCACTTTTGATCTCATTGCTGCATGAACCAAAGAGAAAAAAACAAAGTATCTCACGTGGTAGTCTAAAGGGCCAGTTCCCAGTCAAATGTGAGTCCATTTTCTAGGGATGCCTGGTACTATTTGACAGAAATGTTTGAGGACTGGATTTCTACAAAGAAGATAGGAGAAAAAAACAGAGGATTCCTGTTTTATTCCTGTTATTGTCATCGAATTTTCCTCCCTGAGTTTTGGTTTAACAAGGGTTGATGAAAAAAAATATTTTTTTCTAAGAAGTAGTGAAATAAAGTTTTTATGTATTTTCAACTACCCTGGAGCATTTGTGGTCTTACCAGTTTCTTATATATCTTGACTGTATAGTGAAATCATTTTAGCATTTCATTATTAAAAAAAAATCACAGTAACATTTGTTAAGGTTTTCATCTGAATGATACCATATCTTTGAAAGGTAAAGACCTAGATGTCAGAAAATCTGCAATGGCAGGTTTCAACATTTTCTAGTCTTTTGATTACAAAAGACTACAAGAGATTGCTTTTAAAAATTATAATCAAAACATCTGAGTCTTAAACCCAATAAATATTTAGATTATAATAAAATACTAAATCTTCCCATTTATATCAGTTAAAACCATACAATAAAATGTCATGTAACTAAAATTCATCATTCTAATTCCCCTTAAAATGGCACTTGTTAGTAAACAATATGTCTATTTCTTTATATATTTATTTTTTATAGATTTATAAAACCTACAGTATTTTGTTAATGTTTCAGGTTCACAATGAGATCTTGTTAACACATACTGGAATTTTATTATTATAAGGATTGAAGGAACCTTTGAAAACTCTAGTTTAGACCTTAACTTCCAATATAGAGTCATTAAACTTTAATTTCCCAAGTGAACTTACAGAATACAAGTGCCACCATTTTTTTAACACATGTTTTGTGTTGTTTGGTTTATTCAGTCAAAAGGATAATTTCCAGAGTCAACTAACTTCAGGAAATTCTTGGCTAATCTTAAACAAGGTTCAAAACTGATCATCAAGCAATCTATTGTTGTGAAATAGAACTTACTCTATTTGCCCAAATTTTTAGCCTTAGAAGGTTCATGTAATGATTGGGTTAACATTTGAAAGAAAATAGCATTCCTTGCCTGGAAAAATGACATGGCAAGTGCAGGGCCAAAGATGTCTCTAGGGCACAGTAAGTCTCCCTCAGCTCTTTTTTTCCAAACTACTGACAGGAATACCTACTGTATCAAAGACAAATAGGCTTCGGTACCACCAGGACAGAAGGCCTCTCCCAACCAGGTGCATTGTGCACGAGCCTCATCCCTGACTTTGGTTTCAAGAACTGAAGTTAAAATCAAATCAGTCAACAAGATTAATTTATCAATGATAAACTATGCCATATACTACAATAGTGTTATTATTATTTTGAATAACAAATTATTCAGGAGAGACTCTCTAGCATTTATGGTACTCTTTTAAATAAATAATTAAAGTACATTGAGGCAAAAAAACTTATTTTTAATCTTTATTTTAAATTACAGAGTGGATCATGACAATCTTTGAACAAGCAAAGGGCTGCATGTGGGACAGGTGAGTGCATTAGAGAAAACCCATGGAAAATTGATGTTTAGGGAGTTAAATATATATTTTCTCAAATATTTCACTCATATCTGTACCCTGTAAACATGACTTATGTACATAACAACACTTACCAATCATCGACTACTTAACATGAAACCACAGTGCAAAACTGTGGTTAGAAACAACCAAGAAAAGAATGAAAGAAGAAAACTTCCTTCTTTGCAGCACGGTAAAAGAAAGGGTGTGGTTAACAAAGTAAATGTATTTTAAAATCCAGAGCACTGTTTAGACAACTAAGCCCCACATGGTTGTTTGAGAAGATATTGTAATATCTTTTTCAATGAGGATCTTCTAAAGTCAGATATTTTATTATATGAAGAGCTGAACCTAGGGCATTGTATGTCATAATTTAAAACTGCATTGTAATTTCTCAAGACGTCTCCCCACCTAGAAGAGTAAGAGGGACAGATTGACTAGAAGACAAAAGTAGACTTATCAGTTGGAAGAGGTAAACTGAGAAAATACAACATTCAGAGAGGAATTTGAAGCAGATTTTTAAAAAGAAGAAAGGCTTCTAGAGAGAGAAAAGAAGAGAATAGAAAACAAGAGGGAAGAAAAAGAAAGAGGCTAGGAAACAGTAGGAAAGGGATTTAAAACATAGATTTGTATCAAATACACATTGTCTTAATTCTTTTTCCTTCAAAAAAAAAATTTTTAAGGGCAAGTTGGCTAAATTATGTCAAACATAAACTGTAACCACCCAAAAATTACAGAACTGAAACTTCTCTGTTACTAAAGTAGCCTTTTTGCTTCACAGTAATTGCCCTGCCTGGCAATTCTGGAACACAGTGACCACCCATCTGATCTGACCTGCTGCCTGACCCCATGGCTCACTCCCAGTTCTTCTCATCCCTTCATGGCCCATATTGTCAGGGGACGCACAGTGGTCTCAGAGCAGTGGAAATACAGCTTTAGGAGTAGGAGATTCCTGGTCTATAGGTAGCATAGAGAAATAAAGGGAATTTTGTAGCCAGCAGTATAATAAATAATTTAGGCAAGTATTATTAATGGATTCCAAAACCTTGGTCTCAAACTATTACTACACAGATAACTAAAAAGGGGAAAATCTATCTTCACAATGGGGGAATCTGGCAGTCACCATCTTAAGTGACTAATTGACTAATTAATTGACTTCAAACGAAGCCTTACCAACAGTGGAGCAACGTGATATTCACCTATCATCCCTGCCAAAAGTATTTTAACCTAAATCTAATTGTGAGGAAACAATCAAACAAATATAGAATTTGGGACACTCTGAATAACAAGTGAGCTGACTTTTCAAAAAAGATAATAGCATAAAAATTAAAAAATGGGGAATCTGTTCTGTTAATGAGATAACCAATAAAATACTCAAATGTTATCATGATCCCAGATTGGCTTCTAGATAGAAAAAAAATAAAGTTATAAAAAAATTGAGGGACAGTTATGGAAATGCAAATATACTATATAATGTTATTGAATTATTTTAGTAGTTTTCTTAGGTGTGAAAAGATTTGTTATGTAGAAGAATGTCCTTACTCTTAAGGGATGCCTTCAAATATAGTTGGAGGTAAAAGATGTCTGCAATTTATTTTCAAATAGGTCATGAAAAAACTGTGTGTGGGTGGGGGGAGGGTAGAGGGGTGGGAATGTTTAAAGACAAAAATGAAATGTGGCAAAATAATGATCGATGAAGTAGACAAAGGGTATACAAGTATTCATTGTACTATTCTAAAATGTCTGTAGGTTTAAAAATGTTCCAAATAAAAAGCTGGAGAGCCAGGGGGCAGTAAGAGGCATTGAGAAATTGTTGGCCTTAAAATTAGAGAATCTGGAATCTCAAACTGGTGTTTTTATAAGGGGCAAGTGACTCAAGCCTTCTGAGCATGAAAAGGATAACCTCACTCTCTTCTCCATGAGACTGCTGTAAGGATGAATAATGTATGTGAAGGGGTGTTTGTAAATTATAAAACACTCTAGGGTCCAAGGATAGAAGACAGGGAGGGTTCTATGAATTTGGGTAGGGAAGAAAATTATACCTTTGCTTTCAGTAGCCTCTAACTGAAATGTAACATTTTCTCCAATGATACACATAAGCATCAGTTAACATAGTAAAAGCTCAATAAATGTTAGCTCTGTTATCATTAGGGTTAATTTTTTAAGTTACACAAATGAGGGTCAATAAAAAACATGAGTCAGTCACAGAGCTCTTACTTTCCTGTATCTTCTTTTTCTTTTTCCTTCCTCATCTAAAAGGACACACCTACTCTGAGCCAATACTATATCACTGACTCACGCTTTCCATGGCCTTCATGTGTGCACCTTAAAAAAAAAGAATTAAAATGATAACAGAGCTAAGTCAATGTATTCAAAACTGAACTGTTCCCCCATCCCATCACCAAAACAACCTCCTCATTCAAAGCCTCCCCCAGAATGGTACGCCATCTGTCTAGGTGCTCAAGTCAAAAACAATGGACTAATCCTTCACCACTCTTTTCTCCATCCCATTCCTATGCCTTCAGGAAATTCTGTTCATTTTAACTTCAAAATCTATTTAAAATCCTAAACACTTCCCACCACCTCCACTATTACTACTCTGGCCCAAGCCATCATTTAGCCGAAGACTAATGCAGCAGCCTCCTAACAGGTCTTCTTTCTCCTTCTCTTGCCTCCTTCATTTAGTTGTCCTTTTAAATTATGTCACATCATGTCATTCCTCTCCTTGAAACCTTGTAGTGGTTCCCATTTCCCTCAGAGTAAACCCTTAAGTCCTCCAAATGATCTCAAGAATCGATATGATCTTTTTCTTAATTTTTTATTAAGATATTATTGACATACGCTTTTATGAAGGTTTCACATGAAAAAACAATGTGGTTACTACATTTATCCATATTATCAAGTCCCCACCTTTCAAAACCCCAACGCAGTCACTGTCCATCAGTGTAGGAAGATGCTACAGATTCACTATTTGCCTTCTCTGTGCTATGCTGTTTTCCCCGTGACCCCCACACCATGTGTACTAAACATAATACCCCTCAATCCCAATCTCCCACCCTCCCCACCCGCCCTCCCACACCCCTCCCCTTTGGTAACCACTAGTCCCTTCTTGGAGTCTGTGAGTCTGCTGCTACTTTGTTCCTTCAGTTTTGCTTTGTTGTTATACTCCACAAATGAGGGAAATCATTTGGTACTTGTCTTTCTCTGCCTGGCTTATTTCACTGAGCATAATATCCTCCAGCTCCATCCATGCTGTTGCAAATGGTAGGATTTCTTTCTTTCTTATGGCTGAATACTATTCCATTGTGTATATGTACCACCTCTTTTTTATCCATTCATCTACTGATGGGCACTTACGTTGCTTCCGTATCTTGGCTATTGTAAATAGTGCTGCAATACACATAGGGGTGAATACGTCTTTTTGAATCTGAGAAGTTGTATTCTTTGGGTAAATTCCAAGGAGTGGGATTCCCAGGTCAAACGGTATTTGTGTTTTTAGCTTTTTGAGGAACCTCTATATTGCTTTCCACAATGGTTGAACTAGCTTACATTCCCACCAGCAGTGTAGGAAGGTTCCCTTTCTCTGCATCCTCACCAGCATTTGTTGTTCTTAGTCTTTTGGATGCTGGCCATCCTTACTGGTGTGAGGTGATATCTCATTGTGGTTCTAGTTTGCATTTGCCTGATGATTACTTATGTGGAGCATCTTTTCATGCGTCTGTTGGCCATCAGAATTTCTTCTTTGGAGAATTGTCTCTTCATATCCTCTGCCCATTTTTTAATCAGGTTATTTGCTTTTTGGGTATTGAGGAGTGTGAGTTCTTTATATATTTTGGATGCTAGCCCCTTGTCAGATATGTTGTTTACAAATATATTCTCCCATACTGTAGGATGCCTTGTTATTCTGCTGATGGTGTTCTTTGCTGTACAGAAACTTTAGTTTGATGTAGTCCCATGTGTTCATTATTGAATTTGTTTCCCTAGCCCAAGGAGATGCATTCAGGAAGAAGTCGCTCATGCTTATATTCAGGAGATTTTTGCCTATGTTGTCTTCTAACAGTTTTATGGTTTCATGACTTACATTCACATCTTTGATCCATTTCCAGTTTACTTTTGTATGGAGTTAGACAATAATCCAGCTTCATTCTCTTACATGTAGCTGTCCAGTTTTGCTAATACCAGTTGTTGAAGAGGCTGTCATTTCCCCATTGTATGTCCATGCCTCCTTTATCATATATTAATTGACCATATATGGTTGGGTTAATATCAGGGCTCTCTAGTCTGTTCCATTGGTCTATGAGTCTGTTCTTGTGCCAGTACCAAACTGTCTTGATTACTGTGGCTTTGTAGTAGAGCTTGAAATTGGGGAGCATAATCCCCCCACTTTATTCTTCCTTCTCAGAATTGCTTTGGCTATTCGGGGCCTTTTGTGGTTCCATATGAATTTTAGAACTATTTGTTCCAATTCATTGAAGAATTCTGTTGGTATTTTGATAGGAATTGCATTGATTCTGTAGATTGCTTTAGGCAGGATGGCCATTTGGATAATATTAAATCTTCCTATCCATGAGCACGGGATGTGGTTCCATTTATTGGTATCTTCTTTAATTTCTCTCTTGAATATCTTGTAGTTTTCAGAGTATAGGTCTTTTACTTCCTTGGTTAGGTTTATTCCTAGGTATTTTATTCTTTTTGATGAAACTGTGAATGGAATTGTATTCCTGATTTATCTTTCTGCTAGTTCATCGTTAGTGTATAGGAATGCAACAGATTTCTGTGTACTAATTTTGTATCCCACAACTTTGCTGAATTCAGATATTAGATCTAGTAGTTTAGGAGTGGATTGTTCAGGGTTTTTAATGTACAATATCATGTCATCTGCAAACAGGGCCAGTTTAACTTCTTCCTTGCCAATATGGATGCCTTTTATTTCTTTGTGTTGTTGGATTGCCATGGCTAGGACCTCCAGTACTATGTTGAATAGAAGTGGGGAGAGTGGGCGTCCTTGTCTTGTTCCCCATTTTAAAGGAAAAGCTTTCAGCTTCTCACTGTTAAGTATAATGTTGGCTGTGGGTTTGTCATCTATGGCCTTTATTCTGCTGAGGTACTTGCCCTCTATACCCATTTAGTTGAGAGTTTTTATCATGAATGGATGTTGGATTTTGTGAAATGCCTTTTCAGCATCTAGGAAGATGATCATGTGGTTTTTGTCCTTCTTTTTGTTGATGTAATGGATGATGTTGATGGATTTTCAAATGTTGTACCATCCTTGCATCCCTGGAATAAATCCAACTTAATCATGATGGATGATCTTTTTGATGTTTGCTAATATTTTGTTGAGTATTTTTGCATCTATGTTCATCAGGGATATTCGTCTGTAATTTTCTTTTTTTGTGGTGTCTTTGCCTGGTTTTGGTATTAGAGTGATGCTGGCCTAGTAGAATGAGTTTGGGAGTATTCCCTCTTCTACTCTTTGGAAAACTTTAAGGAGGATGGATATTAGGTCTTTGAAAGATGTTTGATAAAATTCAGTGATGAAGCCATCTGGTAGAGGGGTTTTGTTCTTAGGTAGTTTTTTGATTACCAATCAATTTCGTTGCTGGTAATTGGCCTGTTCAGATTTTCTGTTTCTTTCTGAGTCACCGTGGAAGGTTGTATTTTTCTAGAAAGTTGTCCATTTCTTCTAGGTTATCCAGTTTGTTAGCATATAATTTTTTACAGTATTCTCTCATAATTCTTTGTATTTCTGTGGTGTCTACAGTGATTTTTCCTTTCTCATTTCTGATTCTCTTTATGTGTGTAGACTCTTTTTTCTTGATAAGTCAGGCTACGGGTTTATCTATTTTGTTTAATTTCTCGGAGAACCAGCTCTTGCTTTCATTGATTCTTTCTATTGTTGTATTCTTCTTGAGTTTATTTCTGCTCTAATCTTTATTATGTTCCTCATTCTACTGACTTTGGGCCTCATTTATTCTTCTTTTTCTACTTTCATTAATTGTAAGTTTAGACTGTTCATATGGGATTGTTCTTCTTTCCTGAGGTAGGCCTGTATTGCAATATACTTTCCTCTTAGCACAGCCTTCAGTGCATCTCACAGATTTTGCGGTGTTGAATTATTGTTGTCATTTGTCTCCATATATTGCCTGATCTCTGTTTTTATTTAGTCATTGGTCCATTGGTTATTTAGGAGCATGCTGTGAAGGTTCTAGGTGTTTGTGGGTTTTTTCATTTTCTTTGCATAATTAATTTCTACTTTCATACCTTTGTGGTCTGAGACACTGGTTGGTACAATTTCAATCATTTTGAATTTACCAAGTCTCTTTTTGTGGCCTAGTGTATGATCTATTCTTGAAAGTGTTCCATGTGCACTTGAGAAGAATGTGCATTCTGCTGCTTTTGGGTGTCGAGTTCTGTAGATGTCTTTTAGGTTCATCTGTTCTAATGTGTTGTTCAGTGCCTCTGTCTCTTTACTTATTTTCTGTCTAGTTGATCTATCCTTTGGAGTTAGTGGAGTGTAGAAGTCTCCTAGAATGAATGCATTGCATTCTTTTTCTCCTTTTAATTCTGTTAGTATTTGTTTAACATGTGTAGGTGCTCCTGTGTTCGGTGCATATTTATTTATAATGGTGATATCTTCTTGTTGGATTGACCCCTTTATCATTGTGTAATGTCTTTCTTTGTTTCTTGTGACTTTCTTTGTTTTGAAATCTATTTTGTCTGATACAAGTACTTCAACTCCTGCTTTTTTCTCCCTATTAGTTGCATGAAATATCTTTTTCCATCCCTTCACTTTTGTCTGTGTATGTCTTTGGGTTTAAAGTGAGTCTCTTGTAGGCAGCATATAGATGGGTCTTGTTTTTTTGTCCATTCAGTGATTCTATGTATTTTGATTGGTGCATTCAAACAATTCACATTTACGGTGATTGTCGAAAGGAATGTATTTATTGGCGTTGCAGGCTTTATATTCATGGTTACCGAAGGTTCAAGGTTAACTTCCTTACTATCTAAGAGTCTAACTTAATTCACTTAACATGCTATTACAAACACAATCTAAAGGTTCTTTTTTTTCTTCCTCCTTTTTCTTCCTCCTCCACTCTTTATATATTAGGTATCATATTCTGTACTCTTTGTCTATCCCTTGATTGACTTTGGGGATAGTTGATTTAATTTCTCATTTGCTTAGTAATTAGCTGTTTTACGTTCTTTACTGTGGTTTTATTACCTCTGGTGATAGCTATTAAACCTTAGGAACACTTCCATCTAGAGCAGTGCCTCCAAAATACCCTGTAGAGATGGTTTGTGGGAGGTAAATTCTCTCAGCTTTTGCTTATCTGGAAATTGTTTAATCCCTCCTTCAAATTTAAATAATAATCTTGCCAGATAAAGTATTCTTGGTTCAAGGCCCTCTGCTTCATTGCATTAAATACATCATGCCAATCCCTTCTGGCTTGTAAGGTTTCTGCTGAGAAGTCTGATGATAGCCTGATGGGCTTTCCTTTGTCTGTGATCTTATTTCTCTCTCTGGCTGCTTTTAATAGCCTGTCCTTATCCTTGATCTCTGCCATTTTAATTTCTATATGTCTTGGTGTTGTTTTCTTTGGGTCCCTTGTATTGGGAGATCTGTGCACCTCCATGGCCTGGGAGACTATCTCCTTCCCAAGATTGGGGAAGTTTTCATCTATTACCTCCTCAAAGACACTTTCTATGCCTTTTTCTCTCTTCTTCTTCTGGTACCCCTATAATGCAAATATTGTTCCGTTTGGATTGGTCACACAGTTCTCTCAGTATCCTTTCATTCTTAGAGATCCTTCTTTCTCTCTGTTCCTCAGCTTCTTTGTATTCCTCTTCTCTAATATCTATTTCATTTATTATCTCATCTACCATATCTCATCTGCTTTTAATACCCTCCATTGTGCTCTTCAATGATTGGATCTCCGACCAGAATTCAATCCTGAGGTCTTGAATATTTTTCTGTACCTGCATGAGCATGTTAATGATTTTTATTTTGAAATCCCTTTCAGGAAGATTCATGAGGTCGATTTCATTTGAATCTTTCTCAGGGGTTTTATTCATAATTTTACTTTGAACCAAGTTTCTTTGGCCTTTCATATTTGTACATGGCACCCTCTAGGCCCAGAAGCTCTACTCTCTGGAGCTGCTCCATCCCTGAAACAATGTTGGGGGTCGCAGGGCAGTGGTATTGGTGCCTGGGGGGAGAAAAGAGCTGTTTCCCAGTTCCTGGATGCTATGCCTGCCTCCAGTGCCAGAACCAGTGGGCTGAGCACACAGTTATAAGCCTCTATGCTTTGCATTTGTAGTTGCTGTACATGGGACTTCCCTCTGGCTGGCCTAACGTCAGGGTAGGGTTTGCAGGTTTGTGAGCCAGGTGGGGCTGGCCAGGAGAAAGGCTCAGTAGGCTGCATATCACGGAGGGGGCCCTTCGAGCTGTGTAGCCAGCCAGGGAGGTGGAGCTCCTGAAGATCATGAAAGTTCCTAACTTGCTGGGCACCAGTGCACCTGAACAATTTTGTCTACTTGTCCTTTCTCCTGAGCAGTAAACGCTGCACAATCCTTGCCTCTTTAGCAGCCCTCTTGCTGTTAGGAAGACTCTCAGACTGCCCACCTTTCTTTTGTCCCAGAGCAGCCAGATAGGGATCCCTGCTTTCCACAAGTGGCTGGAACCTCAGTCTCTCCAGGTATTCTGCCTGTCTTAGCTTTCCAACTCCCTAATCATGAGAGTGCCATGAAAGCACCATGAAATGTAGGTTTGTGCTACCACAGAAGATCTCCGGAGTTAGGTATTCAGCAGTCCCAGGCCTCCACTCCCTCCCCGCTCCATTTCTCTTCCTCCCGCCAGTGAGCTGGGGTTGGGGAAGGGCTTTGGTCCAGCCGGGCCATGGCCTAAATACATTACCGTGTTCCTTGAGGTTTATTCTTTTCTCCGGATGTATACAGTTTGGTGCAACCCTCTTTACTGTTGCTTTTTCGGGATTAGTCATATTAATTATATTTTTTTATTATATGTGGTTTTGGGAGGAAGCCTCTGTCTCACCTCCTGCGCTGCCATCTTTAATCCTCTGTGTCTCTCAAGAACCTATATGATCTTATTTCCCCTTACTTCTGTGACTCCAGCCCCTACCATGCTCTCCCCACCTCCACCCACTGTCCTTGCCGCACTTGCCTCCTTGGGGGCCCTTCAACATGCCGGGTATGCTCTACTTTAAGACAAGCATCAACAGACAGCTCCCACTGCCTTGGAATGCTTTTTCCCCAGATATTCGCACGGCTTTATGTCTCTGCTCAAGTCACCTCCTTAGTAAAGCCTATTCTGATAATTCTACATAAAATAGCAACCCACCTCAGGAGGCCTCATCCCCCTTACCCTGTTCTGCTTTCTGGGTCTATAGAATTTATCAGCCCCTAATATATGGGTAATTTATTATAAATTATCTCTCTCTCCCTGCTAGTTTATAAGCTCCTTAGAGGCAAACTTCTTTTTTGTTTACTCATATATTTTTTAAATTGTATGTTCATTTATTCAGTTTGGTTGGGAATTTTTTTAATCTTCTCGATTTTTTGTGTGGTAAAGTCCACATCACGTAAATTTTGCTATCACAACCATTTTTAAATAGACAGTTCAGTTGTATTGACTACATTCATATTGTTGTGTAATCATTGCCACCATCTCCAGAATGCTTTTCATCTTGTGAAACTGAAACCCTGTACCTATTAAGCAATAGCTCCCCATGTCTGTTTTATTCATGTTTTATAAGCACCCAGAATAGTGCATACCACATAGATACTTAATAAATCTTTGTTGACCAAATGTTCTTTGAAAAATTTCAAGTTTCATCTCTATGAGGAATATTTCCAAATTTGTAACTCAAGCAAACAGATATTTCAAATTCTCCCAGTTCTGTCTAAATTATGCCCTTCTCTGTACTACTAACTCTTTAAAACATGGACTGTGCCTCTTGCGCTTATATATTCTTCAGTATCATTAACATATTATCTTCAACATAGCCAAGGTTTACTGAAAGTCTAATAAGTGAATAAATGGCAGAAAAATACCCGAGCCATTAGTGTGGGGCATCCCCCTGCCTCAAAAGCCAACCCCACATGTTTTAATGTCCCTTACATAGTCTCATCTGCCAGCATGTGTTAAAGCTGAAATGTTCTGAATGGGAAGGGATTAGGCAGTCAGTTAGAAAACACACAGAACCATTTTTTCATTACCATCAAGACAAAGGTTTAACATGACATGTTAACGTCCTTACTTTAAGATACTAATGCACTAAAGACCCGCAGATGAGAAAAAGCCTACAGATGAGAGGCAAGGAAAAATCGAATCCACATTTGAATTTTGGGAAATGAGGATAAAACAAAGGGGTTCCAGACGTGAAAGATGGCAGCAAGAGAGGTGAGGTGAGACAGAGAGCTCCTCCCAAAACCACGAATTGTACAAATATATAGTTAATTAATACAACTAACCTTAAAACAGCAACAAGAAAGAAGGCTGAACCAGACTGCAAACAGACCTCACAAACAGAGCAGACCTCACAAAACAGGGTAATGTAGGAAAGCCTTAATCTGGTGGGACCCAGGCCCTTCCCCCACCCCAGCTCACTGACTGGAGGAAGAGAAACAGAGAGGGGGAGGGAGTGGAAGACTGGGACGGCTGAACACCTAGCCCTGGAGATCTGCTCTGTGACCAGAATCCTATAGTGTGTGGTACTCTGGACATTGGGGAGCTCGGACAGGTGGAGTGCTTGAAAATTGACATTCCAGCCGTTTGTGGAGGATGGGATCCAAACCCAGCCACTCTGTGTCAGAGGAAAGGCAGGCAGTCTGAGAGGCTTTCTAGCAGCCAGGGGGCTGCTGAAGGGGCGGGGTATGCACAGAGCTTGCTGTGTGGGAGAAGGGAGAGCTGGACAAGGTTGTCTGGGCACGCTCTGCCCAGCTGGTTGGGAATTTTGGGGAGCTTCAGGTGCCCCATCCCCCTGGCTGCCTACTCAGCTCCAAGGCCCCCCACTGTGACACACAGCCTGCCAAACTTCCTACTGGCCTGCAGGCACCTGCTCACAAACCAGCAATCACTGAGCAGGCTTCAGGCCAGCCAGAGGGATGTCCCGCCTACAACAGCTAGAGACGCAAAGAACAGAGGTTTACATGTGTGTGCTTGACCCACTGGATCTGACACTGGAGAGAGACACTGCAGACAGGAATCAGGAAACAGATCGTTCCTCCCCCCAGGCACCAGCTCCGCTCCCCTATGACCACAAACCTCACTCTAGGGGTTGAGCAGCTCCAGACACTGGAGTTTCTGCACACTAGTGGGCACCACACAGAAATATGAAATGACAAAAGAACATGATTCAGACCAAAATCTCACAAAGCCCAGGGAGAGGGCCAAATGAAACCTAACTCACCAATTTTCCTGAAAGAGATTTCAAAATAAAAATTATAAACATGCTAATGGAGGTACAAAAAAATATTCAAGACCTCAGGAATGAATTTAAGTTGAAGATTCAATCATTAAGAAATTCTATATCTGAAATGTGACATACAATGGAGGGATTTAAAAGCAGATTACATGTAGTAGAAGAGACAGTAAATGAAATATAAATTAGAGAAGAGGAATACAAAGAAGCTGAGGCACAGAAAGAAAAAAGGATCTCTAAGAATGAAAGAATATTGAGAGAACTGTGTGATCAATCCAAATGCAACAATATTTGCATTATAGGGGTACCAGAAGAAGAAGAGAGAAAAAGGGATAGAAAGTGTCATTGAGAAGGTAATTGCTGAAAACTTCCCCAGTCTGGGGAAGGAGATAGTCTTTCAAGCCATGGAAGTGCACAGATCTCCCAAAACAAGGGACCCAAGGAACGTAATATCAAGACATATAGAAATTAAAATGGCAAAGATCAAAGATAAAGACAGACTTTTAAAAGCAGCTAGAGAGAAAAAAAACATCATATACAAAGGAAAACCCATCAGGCTATCATCAGAGTTCTCAACAGAAACCTTACAGGCCAGAGGGGAGTGGCATGATATATTTAATGCAATGAAGCAGAAGGGCCTTGAACCAAGAATACTCTACCTGGCAAGGTTATCATTTAAATTTGAAGGAGGGATTAGACAATTTCCAGATAAGCAAAAGCTGAAAGAATTTAACGCCCACAACCCACCTCTACAGTGCATTTTGGAGGGACTCCTATAGATGGAAGTATTCCTAAGGCTAAAAAGATGTCACTCAAGGAAAGACAAAGAGTACAGAATATGATTCATAACATACAAAGAATGGAGGAGGAAGAAAAAGGAGCAAAAAAAAAAAAGAACCCTTAGGTTGTGTTTATAATACTATACGAAGTAAGTTAAATTAGACTGTTAGATAGTAAGGGAATTACTCTTGAACCTTTGGTAACCACGAATCTAAAGCCTGCAATGGCAATAAGTACGTACCTATGGATAATCACTCTAAAGGTAAATGGTCTGAATGGACAAATCAAAAGACATAGAGTTACTGAATGGACAAAAAAACAAGACCCATCTAAATGCTGCCTACAAGAGACTCACTTCAAACCCAAAGACATATACAGACTGAAAGTGAAGGGATGGAAAAAGATACTTCATGCAACTAATAGGGAGAAAAAAGCAGGAGTTGCAGTACTTGTATCAGACAAAATAGACTTCAAAACAAAGAAAGTCACAAGAAACAAAGAAGAACATTGCATATGATAAAAGGGTCAGTCCAACAGAGTACATAACTATTATAAATATCTATGCACCGAACACAGGATCACCTACATATGTGAGACAAATACTAGCAGAATTAAAGGGGGAAATAGAATGCAATGCATTCATTTTAGGAGACTTCAACACACCCCTCACTCCAAAGGACAGATCAACCAGACAGAAAATAAGTAAAGAGACAGAGGCACTGAACAACATATTAGGACAGATGGACCTAACAGACATCTACAGAACACTCCATCCAAAAGCAACAGGAAAAAGATTCGTCTCAAGTGCACATGGAACATTTTCAAGAATTGATCATATATCAGGCCACAAAAAGAGCCTCAGTAAATTCAAAAAGATTGAAATTGTACCAACCAGCTTCTCAGATCATAAAGGTATGAAACTACAAGTAAATTACACAAAGAAAATGAAAAAGCCCACAAACACATGGAGGCTTAATAACATGCTCCTAAATAATCAATGGATCAATGACCAAATAAAAACAGAGATCAAGCAATATATGGAGACAAATGACAACAATAATTCAACACCACAAAATCTGTGGGATGCAGCAAAGGCGGTGTTAAGAGGAAAATATATTGCAATACAGGCCTACGTCAGGAAAGAAGAACAATCCCAAATGAAGAGTCTAAACTCACAATTAATGAAACTAGGAAAGGAAGAACAAATGAGGCCCAAAGTCAGTAGAAGGAGGGACATAATAAAGATTAAAGAAGAAATAAATAAAATTGAGAAGAATAAAAAAATAGAAATAATCAATGAAAGCAGGAGCTGGTTCTTTGAGAAAATAAGCAAAATAGATAAACCCCTAGCCAGACTTATCAAGAAAAAAAGAGAGTCTACACACATAAACAGAATCAGAAACGAGAGAGGAAAAATAACTATGGACACCACAGAAATACAAAGAATTATGAGAGAATACTATCAAAAATTATATGCTAACAAATTGGGTAACCTTGAAGAAATGGACAACTTTCTAGAAAAATACAACCTTCCAAGGCTGACCCAGGAAGAAACAGAAAACCTGAATAGACCAATTACTAGCAACGAAATTGAATGGGTAATCAAAAAACTACCTAAGAACAAAACACCTGAACCAGATGGTCTCACTGCTGAATTTTATCAAACATTTAGTGAAGACCTAATACCCATCCTAATTAAAGATTTCCAAAAAGTAGAAGAGGAGAGAATACTCCCAAACTCATTATATGAGGCTAAAATCACTCTAATACCAAAACCAGGCAAAGACACCACAAAAAAAGAAAATTACAGACCAATATCCCTGATGAACATAGATGCAAAAATACTCAACAAAATATTACAAAACCGAATTCAAAAATACATCAAAAAGATCATCCATCATGAAAGGTGGGATTCATCCCAGGGATGCAAGGATGGTACAACATTCGAAAATCCATTAAATCAACAAAAAGAAGGACAAAAACCACATGATCATCTCCCTAGATGCTGAAAAAGCATTCGACAAAATTCAACATTCATTCATGATGAAAACTCTCAACAAAATGGGTATTCAGGGCAAGAACCTCAACATAATAAAGGCCATATATGACAAACCCACAGCCAACATTATACTTAACAGTGAGAAACTGAAAGCTTTTCCTTTAAGATTGGGAACAAGACAAGGGTGCCCACTCTCCCCACTTTTATTAAACATAGTTCTAGAAGTCCTAGCCACAGCACTAAGACAACACAAAGAAATAAAAGGCATCCATATTGGCAAGGAAGAAGTCAAACTGTCCCTGTTTGCAGATGACATGATATTGTACATAAAAAACCCTAAAGAATCCACTCCAAAACTGCTAGATCTAATATCTGAATTCAGCAAAGTTGCAGGATACAAAATTAATACACAAAAATCTGTTGCATTCCTATACACTAACGATGAACCAACAGCAAGAGAAATCAGGAAAACAATTCTATTCACAATTGCATCCAAATGAATAAAATACCTAGGAATAAACCTAACCAAGGAACTGAAAGACCTATACCCTGAAAACTACAAGACACTCTTAAGAGAAATTAAAGAGGACAATAATAAATGCAAATTCATCCCATTCTCTTGGGTAGGAAGAATTAATATTATCAAAATGGCCATCCTGCCTAAAGCAATCTACAGATTCAGTGCAATCCCTATCAAAATACCAACAGCATTCTTCAATGAACTAGGACAAATAGTTCTAAAATTCATATGGAACCAAAAAAGACCCAGAATAGCCAAAGCAATCCTGAGAAGGAAGAATAAAGTGGGGGGAATTATGCTCCCTGACTTCAAGCTCTACTACAAAGCTGCAGTAATCAAGACAATTTGGTACTGGCACAAGAACAGAACCATAGACCAGTGGAACAGAATAGAGAGTCCAGATATAAACCCAAACATATATGGTCAATTAATATACAATAGAGGAGCCATGGATATACAATGGGGAAGTGACAGCCTCTTCAACAGTTGGTGTTGGCAAAACTGGACAGCTATATGTAAGAGAATGAAACTGAATTAGTCTAACCCCATACACCAAAGTAAACTCAAAATGGATCAAAGTCCTCAATGTAAGTCGTGAAAGCATAAAACTCTTAGAAAGAAATATAGGCAAAAATCTCTCGGACATAAACATGAGCAACTTCTTCATGAACATATCTCCTCGGGCAAGGGAAACAAAAGCAAAAATGAACAAGTGGGACCATATCAAACTAAAATGCTTCTGTACAGCAAAGGACACCATCAGTAGAACAAAAAGACATCCTACAGTATGGGAGAATATATTCATAAATGACATATCCGATAAGGGGTTGACATCCAAATTATATAAAGAGCTCACACACCACAACAAACAAAAAGCAAATAAGCCACTTAAGAAATGGTCAGAGGAGCTGAACAGACACTTCTCCAAAGAAGAAATTCAGATGGCCAACAGGCACATGAAAAGATGCTGCACATCGCTAATCATCAGAGAAATGCAAATTAAAACCACAATGAGATATCACCTCACACCAGTTAGGATGGCCAACATCCAAAAGACAAACAACAACAAATGCTGGGGAGGATGTGGAGAAAGGGGAACCATCCTACACCGCTGGTAGGAATATAAATTAGCAGAACCATTGTGGAAAGCAGTATGGAGGTTCCTCAAAAACTCAAAATAGAAATACCATTTGACCCAGGAATTCTACTCCTAGGAATTTACCCTAAGAATGCAGCAGCCCAGTTTCAAAAAGACATATGTACCTCTGTGTTTATCCCAGCACTATTTACAATATCCAAGAAATGGAAGCAACCTAAGTGTCCATCAGTAGATGAATGGATAAAGAAGACGTGGTATATATACCCATTGGAATATTATTCAACCCTAAGAAGAAAACAAATCTTTCCATTTGCCACAACTTTGATGGAGCTAGAGGGTATTATGCTCAGTGAAATAAGCCAGGCAGAGAAAGACAAGTATGAAATGATTTCACTCATCTGTGGGGTATAAGAACAAAGAAAAAACTGAAGGAACAAAACAGTAGCAGACTCACAGAACCCAAGAACAGACTAATAGTTACCAAAGGGAAAGGGACTGGGGAAGAGGGGTGGGAAGGGAGGGAAAAGGGGGAAAAAGGGCTATTACAATTAGCACACATAATGTAGAGTGGGTGGGCATGGAGTGGGGGGATACGAGGAAGGCAGTATAACACAGAGAAGACAAGTAGTGATTCTATAACATCCTACCTCACTGATGGACAGTGACTGCAATGGGGTATGTGGTGGGGACTTGATAATAGGGGGAGTCTAGTAACCATAATGTTGCTCATGTAATTGTATATTAATAATAGCAAAAAAAAAAGTGAAATAGCCATAAAAAAAACAAAGGGGTTCCATGAGTTCTAGATGCTCAAGAATCTACTGGTCGTCTTGAGAGAAAAACTGAGATAGAAAGCCTCGGAAAACATAATAGCCATTCTCCTACCCAAAAAGAAATGGGAAGGTGGGCCACACCACCTGAAGTAGGAGAAGGTCAAAATGTTTGGAATCCACTCTGCAATATTTGTTCATAGTAGTGGGGAAGAAAACTGATTAGGAAAACATTTGATTATGTCATTCAGATTTACTTCCTCCCAGCCCCTCAGAAATGCTCCACATTCTTTGGCAGAAGTACCTGTAAACTCAAGAGCCATGCTAACACTGGGATCCTAGAACAGATCTGTGAGCAGTGGGAGGAGGGATCTCTTCCACACTGTGAGGACAGAAGGGGTGGCAGCCACACTGAGGAGAGGTGGAAGGACTAGAGCCTACTGAAAATGAGCATCAATGGGAGAAAATCTTTACCAGCCACTGTGGAGAACACCACGAGCAAGGAGATGTGGGAAGGCTGAGAGGTCGGTCCAAGGGCCTGCATAGGTGGATTTTTAAGGTAAACCCTGAAAGGCTTTATTTATCCCGCCTGTCTGGCAGGCTGTTATTCCAAGGAAAGAGGAAGGACAATTAGGTCAACTCAAGCCCATTGTCTCTTCTTCAAATCAAAGTTTTGACCACAAAATGGGTCATAGAAGGTCTTGGCATCTTAACTTATAGATATTATGCACTCCAAAATTTTCACTGGTTGAATTTTTTATGAAACTGTGGGTTAAACCTCTCCATATAATTAGACCTGAAAAGTTGAACCTGCTTCTGATGGCTGTGGAACAACGGGTCTGTCTCCTTCGTGTCCTAGACCCTTGTTTCTCTTCCAGTGCCTCTATGTTTAGAAGCTTCTCTTGTGACACCTAGAGGAAAAGCTGTAGGATTTTGGAGGGTAGTGGTCTAGGATATTATGTGGTGATAGAAAAATGTCTCTACTCTCATGAGCTCCTTCAACAGGCCAAAGCCTGAACTCAAAAACAGCACACAAAGATCTGGTACCTGAATACCACAGAGCTCATAAAATTCATCTAGACTCTCCTACTTCTTTCTGCTTCAGGCTTCCTGAAAGATTGACACATCTTACCTGGAATTTGGTGGCCTATCTTCTAATTGCTTACCAGTATCTCTGTAAGACACTGTTCTCCAGTGTTTCTCCCTTAGTGCTGAGGAGAGCAGCCTATCCCACAAGGAAAACACCAGCCAGGCCTACAGTGTCCTTCCAGGGAAGGAGATCAGACAGCGGAGCAAAATGAAGCAGGGAGGTACTTTATCCTGTGTTGCAGGATGAAAAATCTGAAATTCAGTTTTAGTCAATAGTAGAATCACACACTCTACTCCCTCCAGGGCCTTTGATTCTGAAGAATTTTTCATAAATTCCTAAAGACTGAAAGAACGCATTGAAAGAGAACAGATCAGAGAAGAGGGACGTTATTGAGGATTGGGCGAAATAGAAGCAGAAACAAGAAGCAAAGGTTCCAAACTGACAATCTGGGGAAAAAAGTTTTCAAAAAGCTCATCTATTTGGCCATTTGTTGGACTTGGCATTAGTTTGCCAAGTAAGTGACATTATAAATGATGGTGGGGAGATCGCTATTAGTTGCCTTTCCGAGAGCCATTCCTTTTTCTTTTTGTTTAAAGAATTCTGGCTTTTTGGCCAATTGTATCATAATGTAAGCCAGAAGAAGGAAAATTTTTTTCTACAAACAGCCAGATACTAAATGTTGTAGACATTGCAGACCATATGTTCTCTGTTACAATCAACTTTGCTGTTGTAGTATGAAACAGCCACAGACAATATATACACATGAATGGGTGTGGTTGTGTCTCAATAAAACTTTATTAAAAAACAGGCACCAGGCTGGTTTTGGCCCATGGACCATAGTTTATCAACCCTTGGTCTAAGGCAATCATAGCAATTCCATTCTCTATTGCCAGTGATTGATCTAGTCTTAGGTAAGTGACCTAATTTTGCTTAGCAAAAAATAAAAGGAAGTTGGTTGGAGGTTTCTAAGAAGTTTCTTTCATGAGAGAAGAGAAGGGGTGTAAGAAGAAGGTCTTTAGATTCCTTCCTTCCCTATTTGCTTTGAACACTTGAGTAACAACAAGATACTTGAAGCTGTGACAGCCGTCTTGTCCACATGAGGCTTCAGGTTGGAAAACAAAAGCCAACAAGCTGAGAATTGCAGAAAGAAAAGAGCTGGGGTCCTCACTGAGTCACTGAACTGCCACCCATCTCCAGATTTCTTATTAAGAAAACAATAAATATCCTAGTTAAGATATTGCAGGTCTGGTTTTCTGTTACTAACTGCTGAAAGCATTCGTGATGGACATAGCCACAGAAGCCTAAAATGTGAATGAAGTTATTTTAACAGGAACGTTAAGTTCTTTTGAATATCGTGGGATATTTTCTGCCATAGAATTAGGGCATGAATTCATATAAGGGAGAAGAAGAATTATAAGAAAAGTACAGAATTTACACAGTGGAAGATGTAGAAAGTGTGGAGATCACACCAGTGCTGCCCAGTGCTGCCACAGAGGAGCTGTCACACCTATAAAAAGGGTAATTTTTATATGAAATCATTTTAGGTCATACCTGTTTAAGTCAAAGAGAGCATATGGATTGTCTAGGCCAGAAGTTGGCAGACGACAGCCTGCTTTATTTGTGAAGAAAATTTTATTGGAGCACAGTGACACCCATTTGTTTACATATTGCTGTGGCTGCTTTTGAGCTACAGAGGCAGAATTGAGCAATTGTGACAGAAACCATATGGCCTGCAAAACCTAAAATAATTACAATCTAGCCTTTATGGGAAAAGCTTGCTGACCCCTAGTTTGGACCACAGTTATCTTCACCCCTTATCCAATCTCCAGATTTAGAGATTATTTAGACAATCCCTTCCAATGCCCTGAAAATTTAAGTGACTTGCTCAAGGTCATATGAATAATTAATGCAGAACTGAGACTCATTACATGTCTATCATAAACACTAATCAGATATTATAAAGTGAATGTTCTTGATTTAAGTTGATAGTGTTTTTGTCTATTAGAATATGTTCTAATTCCCAGGCTTTCAAAATTTTCTATACCTTACATTTCTTAACAAAGACTCAGTCAGCAATGTAATCACTAATTGATACATAAAATTTTAATTATCAACTGCTTATTCTTTGAAATAGAAGTATAATTTCTGCCCCATCTACCAGCAATATTCAGTCTTTACTTTTTTGTTTTTCCTTCACTTCCTACCTATCTCCAGTAAAATATCCCCTAACTGGACTTCAGAGTTCTGCGAACTTATCTCTATAGAACAGAACCAAGAATCTGGAAGTTACGGAGGAAAAATATTATGTCTATGTGTCACAAAATAAACACACTTGAGTTCAAGTACTTTAATCAGAGGAGAACACCTAAGATACTCAATAAGAGCCTTTTTACTGTTGTTGTAGGCAGAATTATTCAGTTTATGATCCAAAGGAAGAGAAGCAGAATATTAGAGAAGAAAGGAAAGGCTACAGAAAAAGCATACAACAGAAGCAAGAAATCGATTCAGTGGAAATTGCATTGGTCAAATGGGAAGAAACCTGCATCTAAGATGCAATTATATGGCTAACCAGGTTTCAGACTTTGGGTAAATCAGGAAACTTCTCTAAGATTTAACACTGTAATCTCTAAAACGAAGAAACTAGGCTAGATCAATGTTTACCATATTATGTTCTAATGAAACAGTGGTTTTGTGAGATGACTAACAAGAGGTATTCCACAAAATAAGATTTCATAGTAAATGAAATTCCAAAATACTATATAACTTTGTGCAGTATTCCCCCAATAGAAATACATAAAGAACATTAGCATAATAAAAGTTCAGAGGACTCCTGAAGTAAAATGCTTTTAAACCAGTCATTAAATGATGAGACCCACAACTTTTTATTTTTTGAGATGGCTGTCTGTTAACATAAGAAGAAATTAAGTTTCAAAAGATACACATAGAAACTCATTAACCTGGATGATTTACTAAGTTTCTTTTATATTTTTTCAATGCTAAGAATTTGCTCAAAAAATTTTTTTGTTGATCACCTATTATGTGTAAGGTACTATACTAGGCCTTGTAAATAAAGCTATTAATAAGACAGTGATTTCCTCATTAACATTATATCTAAGATCAGGAAGACATTATTTAATGTAATATAAGTTCAAAGCATTGTAAAAGCTATGAATATACATAAATCATAATAAGAAGACAGAATAAGAAAAAAGGGGCAGTTCTCCTGTTCAAGGAAGGCTAACATTGAACATGAATGAATTAGGTGAGTAAGTCATGGGAAGATCTGGAGGAAGAGCTTTATAGGTAGAAGAAAGAGTAATTAGAGAAGCTTGACATGTTAAAGAATAGTAAGAAGGCTGATGTGCTACAGCAAAGTGAGGGGGAGAATGGTAGGAGATGAAGTAGGTAGTAGGGGGCCAACTCATGTGGGATCTTTTTAGCCATAGAAAATAATTTGAATTTTACTCTGAATAATGTTGTGCTCCATTTTGGATGGAGTTTTGAACCAAGAAAATAAGTTAAGTGGTTACCACAGTACCCTCCCAAGATGATGGTATCTTAATTTGGGTAGCACTGGAAGTAGAAGTCAGGTTGGGATACATTTTTAAGGCTGAAATTACAGGACACTTGAATTGATTGGTGGTAGGATATGAGAGAAAAAGAAAAAACAAGATTGTACTGTTCAAAGTGAAAGTACATATGAAACGAGGAGAGGTAACAGAAAAATTACTAAAAGCAGACAGGGTATTAATTATATTTAATTATTTATGTATGACATATATTTTATATATATGGAATCTTATATCAAAAAGATAATGATGGGGATTTCCACTTCCTACCAAAATGAAGTAACAGAGATCAAATTTACCCTCCCACCTGAAACAGCTCAAAGACAAGACACAATATATGAGTTAATGGTTTTTAAAACAATAGGCATCAGTCAATGAAGGGCAGAAATTTCTGAGAGACAAATAACAAATGATTTGGGTCCTATTTTTCTCCAGCCTACTGCCTGGAGAGAGTTTCTAGGTCCTGACCCAGTGAGGGAACCCAGGAGAGAATGCTGGTCATCCCGAGTTGAGAAGAGCCAACAAAGAAGATAAAATGAAATCATAAAATAGTACTCAGTGCAAAAGAAAGTAGAAAGAAAGGGGAGAGAAGAGCAAAAAACACATGGGACAAATAGAAAACAAATAGTAAGATGGCTGATTTAAACCCAACCATATTGATAATCTTGTTAAATGTAAATGCCCTGAAATATAAAGAAACAAATAGATTATAATGGAAAAAGATACACCATCTTAGCACTAATCAAAAGAAAACTGGAGCAGCTATATGAATATCAAACAAAATAGATTATGAGAACAAAAATATTATCAGAGATAAACAGGGTCATTTCATAATGACAAAGGGGGTCAATTCATTGGAAATACACAAACATCTCAAAGCTTTATGTTCCTGATAACAGAGTTTCAAAATATATGAAGCAAAAAACTGATAGAACTGCAAGGAGAAACAGTCAAATCACAGTTATAATTGGAGATTTCAACACCCTTCTCTCACTAATCAATAGAACAGGCATAAGTCAGTGCATTTAAAGACTTGAATAACACTATCAACCAACTTCACCTAATTGACCTTACCAACTTGACTAATTCAGGGTTCTAATTTATAGAACACTCTACCCAACTCGAGATAATTTTTTAAAATATTTTTTAAAACACAAACACAAGTATGCTGTAGTCAGGGGGTTCTATGTACAGGATTATGACTCCACACAGTCCAGTCCACTGTGATGACAGAACTAGGTAGAATTATATCAATTAATAATTCATCTGTCTACAGGAATGTAGACACCATAGTAGTTTAAATAAATAGGGTGTCATTTTTTTATATAGTAGCAATGAAGCAATGTTTTTGAAGACAAAAATCTCTGTGATTCTCTTGGTCTTTCTCCCCGAATATTAAGCCATGAAATTCTTTAAATATGTTTTTTTTTAATAACTACAGTAGATCTAGCCATCACCTCAACTTAAGGGAGAAATAAATTAGAAAGAAAAAGAGCAGTGCAGTTTCAGCCATTTTTACCAGAAGTTAACTTTATTATCATTATTCTTAAAATAAAAGACTCTCCAGAAAACCCAGCAGAATTCTATTCAGGTGTCATTGGCCAGAATTGGATCTCATGGCCATCCTTATCTTTTAAAGGAGGCTGGAAAGGGAAAAGGAAAAATAAATATTATTATGAATAGCTGTCCAGTAGATATATTATGTGAGACTGATATGTATTTTCTAGTAGGTAAGCTTTTATTAAGTAAAAATAAATATTTCATTTTCATATCTTTTAAACTCAAATATCTAAAATATTATCATTTCAACACATAATAAATGTAAACATTATTGAGATATTTTGCATTTTTTTATTAGACTTAGTTTTTGAAATCCAGTCTATAGTTTCTCTTTTTTTCAGATGTTTCTTTTAGAAATTTTTATTTTTAAAGAACAGGTGCCATCAGTTTTGATGCTTCTTATCACCTATTTATTTTGTCTTCAAAATTGTTTATTTATTTTTACTTATTTTTAATTTTTTGTTAAGGTATTATTGATAAACACTCTTATGAAGTTTCCACATGAAAAATAAATGTGGTTACTACATTTACCCATATTATCAAGTCCTCACCCATACCCCAATGCAGTCACTGTCCATCAGTGTAGTAAGATGCCACTGATTCATTATTTGCCTTCTCTGTGCTACACTGTTTTCCCCATGACCCCTCACACTACGTCTACTAAACATAAAACCTCTCAATCCCCATCTCCTTCCCTCCCGACACGCACTCCACACCCCTCCCCTTTGGTAACCACTAGTCCCGTCTTGGAGTCTGGGAGTCTGCTGCTGTTTTGTTCCTTCAGATTTGCTTCATTCTTATACTCCACAAATGAGGGAAATCACTTGGCACTTGTCTTTCTCCGCCTGGCTTATTTCATTGAGCATAATACCTTCTAGCTCCATCCATGTTGTTGCAAATGGTAGGATTTGTCTTCTTATTATGGCTGAATAGTATTCCATTTTGTGTATGTACCACTTCTTCTTTATCCATTCATCTACTGATGGACACTTAGTTTGCTTCCATATCTTGGCTATTGTAAATAGTGCTCCAATAAACATAGGGGTGCATGTGTCTTTTTGAATCTGAGAACTTGAATTCTTTGGCTAAATTCCTAGGAGTGGGACTCCCAGGTCAAATTGTATTTCTATTTTTAGTTTTTTGAGGAACCTCCATATTGCTTTCCACAATGGTTGAACTAGCTTACATTTCCACCAGCAGTGTAGGACAGTTCCCCTTTCTCTGCATCCTCACCAACATTTGTTGTTCTTAGTCTTATTGATGCTGGCCATCCTTACTGGTGTGAGGTGATACCTCATTGTGGTTTTAATTTGCATTTCCCTCATGATTAGTGATGTGGAGCATCTTTTCATGTGTGTGTTGGCCATCTGAATGTCTTCTTTGGAGAATTGTCTCTTCATATCTTCCACCTAGTTTTTAATCGGGTTATTTGTTTTTGGATATTAATGTGTGTGAGTTCTTTATATATTTTGGATGTTAAGCCCTTGTTGGATATATCATTTACAAATATATTCTCCCATATTGTAGAATGCCTTTTTATTCTGTTGATGGTGTCCTTTGCTATAGAGAAGCTTTTTAGTTTGATGTAGTCCCATGTGTTCATTCTTGCTTTTGTTTCCTTTGCTCGAGCAGATGCATTCAGGAAGAAGTTAATCATGCTTATATTGAGGAGACTTTTGCCTATGTTGTCTTCTAAGAGCTTTATGGTTTCATGACTTACATTCAGGTCTTTGATCCATTTCGAGTTTACTTTTGTGTATGGAGTTAGACAATAATCCAGTTTCATTCACTTGCATGTAGCTGTCCAGTTTTGCTAACACCAGCTGTTGAAGAGATTGTCATTTCCCCATTGTTCGTCCATGGCTCCTTTATCGTATATTAATTGACCATATATGTTTGGGTTTATATCTGGGCTCTCTATTCTGTTCCACTGGTCTATGGTTCTGTTCTTGTGCCAGTACCAAATTGTCTTGATTACTGTAGCTTTGTAGTAGAGTGTGAAGTCAGGGATTATAATTCCCCTCACTTTATTCTTCCTTCTCAGGATTGCTTTGGCTATTGGGGGGGTCTTTTGTGGTTCCATATCAATTTTAGAACTATTTGCTCTAGTTCATTGAAGAATGCTGTTGGTATTTTGATAGGGATTACATTGAATCTGTAGATTGCTTTAGGCAGGATGGCCATTTTGACAATATTAATTCTTCCTAGCCAAGAGCATGGGATGAATTTCCATTCATTAGTGTCCTCTTTAATTTCTCTTAAGAGTGTCTTGTAGTTTTCAGGATACAGGTCTTTCAGTTCCTTGGTTAGGTTTATTCCTAGGTATTTTATTTGTTTGGATGCAATTGTGAATGGAATTGTTTTCCTGATTTCTCTTGCTGTTGGTTCATCATTAGTGTATTGGAATGCAAAAGATTTCTGTGTATTAATTTTGTATCCTGTAACTTTGCTGAATTCAGATATTAGATCTAGTATTTTTGGAGTGGATGCATTACAGTTTTTTATATACAATATCATGTCATCTGCAAACAGGGACAGTTTGAGTTTTTCCTTGCCAATCTAGATGCCTTTTATTTCTTTGTGTTGTCTGATTGCCGTGGCTAGGACTTCTAGAACTATGTTGAATAACAGTGGAGAGAGTGGGCATCCTTGTCCTGTTCCCGATCTTAAAGGAAAAGCTTTCAGCTTCTCGCTGTTAAGTATAATGTTGGCTGTGGGTTTGTCATCTGTGGCCTTTATTCTGTTGAGGTACTTGCCCTCTATACCCATTTTGTTGAGAGTTTTTATCATGAATGGATGTTGGATTTTGTGAAATGCTTTTTCAGTATCCATGGAGATGATTGTGTGGTTTTTGTCCTCCTTTTTGTTGATGTGGTGGATGATGTCGATAGGTTTTCAAATGTTGTACAGTCCTTACATCTGTGGAATAAATCCCACTTGATCATGATGGATGATCTTTTTGATGTATTTTTTAATTTGGCTTGCTAACATTTTGTTGAGTATTTTTGTATCTATGTTCATCAGGGATATTGGTCAGTAATTTTCTTTTTTTGTGGTGCCTTTGCCTGGTTTTGGTATTAGAGTAATGTTGGCCTTGTAGAATGAGTTTGGGAGTATTCCCTCCTCTTCTGACTTTTTGGAAAACTTTAATAAGGATGCGTATTAGGTCTTCACTAAATGTTTGATAAAATTCAGCAGTGAAGCCATCTGGTCCAGGAGTTTTGTTCTTAGGTGTATTTTTGATTACCAGTTCAATTTCTTTGCTGGTAAATGGTCTATTCAGATTTTCTGTTGCTTTCTTGGTCAGCCTTGGAAGGTTGTATTTTTCTAGAAAGTTGTCCATTTCTTCAAGGTTATCCAATTTGTTAGCATATAATTTTTGATAGTATTCTCTCATAATTCTTTGTATTTCTGTGGTGTCTGCAGTAATTTTTCCTCTCTCATTTATGATTCTGTTTATGTGTGTAGATTCTTTTTTTTCTTGATAAGTCTGGCTAGGGGTTTATCTATTTTGTTAATTTTCTCAAAGAACCAGCTCCTGCTTTCATTGATTCTTTCTATTGTTTTATTCTTCTCAATTTTATTTATTTCTGCTTTAATCTTTATTATGTCCCTCCTTCTACTGACTTTGGGCGTCATTTGTTCTTCTTTTTCTAGTTTTGTTAATTGTGTGTTTAGACTGTTCATATGGGATTGTTCTTCTTTCCTGAGGTAGGCCTGTATTGCAATATACTTTCCTCTTTGCATGGCCTTTTTTGCAGCATCACACAGATTTGCGGAGTTGAGTTATTGTTGTCATTTGTCTCCATATATTGCTTGATCTCTGTTTTTATTTGGCCATTGATCCATTGGTTGTTTAAGAGCATGTTGTGACGTCTCCATGTGTTTGTGGGATTTTTCATTTTCTTTGTGTAATTTATTTCTAGTTTCATACCTTTGTGGTCTGAGAGACTGCTTGGTACAATTTCAATCTTTTTAAATATACCGAGGCTCTTTTTTGGCCTAGTATATGATCTATTCTTGAAAATGTTCCATGTGCACTTGAGAAGAATGTATACTCTGCTGCTTTGGGTGTAGAGTTCTGTAGATGTCTGTTAGATCCATCTGTTCTAATATGTTGTTCAGTGCCTCTGTCTCCTTGCTTATTTTCTGTCTAGTTGATCTGTCCTTTGGAGTGAGTGGCATATTGAAGTCTCCTAAAATGAATGCATTGCATTCTATATCCCCCTTCAATTCTGTTTGTATTTGCTTAACATATGTAGGTGCTCCTGTGTTGGGTGCATAGATATTTATAATGGTGATATGTTCTTGTTGGATTGACCCCTTTTTCACTATGTAATGCCCTTCTTTGTCTCTTGTGACTTTCTTTGTTTTGAAATCTATTTTGTCTAATACAAATACTTCAACTCCTGCTTTTTTCTCCCTATTAGTTGCATGAAATATCATTTTCTATCCCTTCACTTTCAGTCTGTGTATGTCTTTGGGTTTAAAGTGAGTCTCTTGTAGGCAGCATATAGATGGGTCTTGTTTTTTATCCATTCAGTGATTCTGTGTCTTTTGATTGGTACATTCAGACCATTTACATTTAGGGTGATTATGGATGGGTATGTACTTATTGCCATTGCAGGCTTTAGATCTGTGGTTACCAAAGGTTCAAGGTTAACTTCCTTACTATCTAAGAGTCTAACTTAACTCACTTAATATGCAATTACAAACACAATCTAAAGGTTCATTTTCTCTCCTCCTTTTTCTTCCTCCTCCATTCTTTATATATTAGGTATCATATTCTGTACTCTTTGTCTATTTCTTGATTGACTTTGGAGATAGTTGATTTAATTTCTCATTTGCTTAGTAATTAGCTGTTTTACTTTCTTTACTGTGGTTTTATTACTTCTGGTGATAGCTATTAAACCTTAGGAACACTTCCATCTAGAGCTGTCCCTCCAAAATACACTGTAGAGATAGTTTGTGGGAGGTAAATTCTCTCAGCTTTTGCTTATCTGGAAATTGTTTAATCCCTCCTTCAAATTTAAATGATAATCTTGTCAGATAAAGTATTCTTGGTTCAAGGCCCTTCTGCTTCATTGCATTAAGTACATCATGCCACTCCCTTCTGGCCTTTAAGGTTTCTGCTGAGAAGTCTGATGATAGCCTTATGGGCTTTTCTTTGTCTGTGATCTTATTTCTCTCTCTGGCTGCTTTTAATAGTCTGTTGTGATTCTTGATCTTTGCCATTTTAATTTCTATATATCTTAGTGTTGTCTTCTTTGGGTCCCTTTTGTTGGGAGATGTGTGCACCTCCATGGCCTGAGAGACCATCTCCTTCCCCAGATTGGGAAAGTTTTCAGCAACTACCTCCTCAAAGACATTTTCTATCCCTTTCTCTCTCTCTTCTTCTTCTGGTACCCCTATAATGCAAATATTGTTCCGTTTGGATTGGTCACACGCTTCTCTCAATATTCTTTCATTCTTAGAGATCCTTTTTTCTCTCTGTGCCTCAGCTTCTTTGTATTCCTCTTCTCTAATTTCTATTTTATTTATTGTCTCCTCCACCATATCTAATCTGCTTTTAAAACCTTCCATTTTATGTTTCATTTCTGATACTGTGTTCTGTAATGATTTGATATCTGACAGGAATTCATTCCTATGTTGTTGAATATTTTTCTGTACCTCCATGAGCATTTTAATGATTTTTATTTTGAAATATCTTTCAGGAAGATTCATAAGGCTGATTTCATTTGAATCTTTCTCTGGTGTATTCATAAATTTGCTTTGAATCAGGTTCCTGTGACGTTTCATATTTGTATGTGGCTCCCTCTAGTGTCCCGAAACTCTACTCTCTGGAACTGCTCAGCCCCTGGAGCAATGTTGGGTGTTGCAGGGGACCGGGTTTGGTGCCTTAGGGGAGGAAAGAGCTGTTTCCTGCCACCCGGCTGCTGTGCCTCTCTCCTCTGCTAGATCCAGTGGGCTGAGCACACAGGTATAAGCCTCTGTGCTTTGCGTTTGTAGCTGCTGTAGGTGGGACCTCCCTCTGGCTGTCCTAACGGCCATGGTAGGGTTTGCCGGTTTGCGAGGCAGGTGAGGCTGGCTTGGAGGAAGGTACGGCAGGCTTCGTATCATGGAGAGGTTCCTTGGAACTGCATAGCCAGCCAGGGGACTGGAATGCCTGAAGATCGTGAAAGTTCCCAACCCGCTGGGCAGAGTGTACCTGGACAATTTTGTCTACCTGTCCTTTCTCCTTAGTATTAAACTCTGTGCAATCATTTCCCCTTTAACAGCCCTCTTGCTGTTAGGAAGTCTCTCAGACTGTCCACCTTTCTTTTGTCCCAGAGCACCTTGATATGGATCCCTGCTTTCCATGATCAGCTGGAATCGCAGTCTCTCCAGGTATATTCTGCCTGTCTTAGCTTTCCAACCCCCTAATCATGAGAGCACCATGCTGTAGGTTTCTGCTCCCATATATGCAGTTTTAGGAGGAAGCCTCTGTCTCATCTCTCTCTCTGCCCTCTCGCCACCCCTCTTTAATCTTCTGATCTATAGTTTAGTCTGACAACCCATCAATTTAGACTAGCCTCAGTAGTTGCCAAGTTCAGAAGCTACTTCTGATTAGTAGTTCCCATATTGGATTGCTCAACTCTAAAGCAATCACAATCCATTGCTTTGGACAGAGCACTTTACCACCCCAATCAAGTAAGGTTTTGTTAACAAAGGACAAGAGAGGTTGGAGTGGATATGAATAAAGGCAACTAGCAATGACTATCACATCAGTGCAATTACTGAAATTATTACTGATTATCTTGAATTAGCAAATAAAAGTGAAATTCAATGGTTTCTGTTTAAGAATGCAAGAAAGTCCACAAACTATTATAAAAGTCTGTTGTGAAATTAAACCAAAAAGGGTTTTATTCTCTTCAGAAAACTCTGCATAACAGATGAACTCAAGTCCCCCGACCTTATTCGTTATAGATTTTATTGATAGCTTTACAGTACTTTTCAATCCCTTCAAGATCCTTTTTAGTGACCTCTGGGTCTTTGCACATACTATTTCCTTTAAATGGAATATTTTCTTTTCTAGTCCCACCTTCCCACCCTAACTCCAGCTGACTCTAAAACATCTTTCAGGTCCCAGGTTAAATGTTACTGCCCCAGGAAAACCTTTTCCTAACCCTACATAATTGAATTATATATTTCCATGGCTGCTTGTCATCCAGTTATCATTATGTTCATTGTACTGTACTGTAATTATTTCTTTTATTATCCATCTCCCTTACTACCTTATATGCCCTACAAAGTCTAAGATCATGTCTGGTTTGCACAGCAAGACCTAGCAGACTGCCTGCCCTATAATTAATATATACTTGTTGAATGAACAAATGAATGAATGCCCCATAAGTTGTGAAAAAAGAAAATTGGCACAGACCTAACATAAATGAATAATTCTATAATGTGGCTAAGTCTACTACAGGAGCATGCACAAGATGGTATGGGACATAGAAGAGATGAGTTTAGCCTGAGTCTTTAAAAATATATTTACCAGGTCATCAAGGTAGGTAAGAACATTTCAGACAAAAGCAACAATAGTGTAGAAAAAGTAATAAAATCTTCAGTCAAAGCAATTGTAGTGGGAGTATGAGTGATTAGAAATTCAAGATGTATTTTGAAAGAATCTGCAAGATTTGTTGAGAGATTGGCTGTGAATGTTAGAAGCAGAAGGTATCCAAGATGACTTGCACATTTTTACCTTAGGCAACTTGGTTGATGATAATACTATTTATCCAGTAGGGATTAAAGGAGACATAGATGTCTGGGGAGATGAGGGAGTTAACTACACTTAGGAAAAACAGAATTTTGGGATTTGGAGAAACTTTTGGGTATAGGTGATAAGAAATCAGAAGTTTGAAGTGTAAGACGTATTTGAGGGAGCCAGTGGAGTACAGAAAATAGTTGAAAAACATGGGCACAAATAGAATCAAGCTCAACTTAATGAACACCTGCAAAAAAATGGCATGTCTATAAAGCAATACAATTGCTTCCTCCCAAAAAACCAGCATCACTTAAACATCCAAATGAATGATGCTTCTCTCAGATGAGTCACCTCGGGAGGCCCTGCACTCATGCTGGCTCTGCTGTTACTACTGCTAAAAATATTTTCAGCACTCCTTTTCTGGGCCATCCTTTAAAATGTGAGCAAGATATGCTTTTGAATATTCTCAGCAATGACAAATCTTCATTGTTTCAGGAAGATCTTCATCATTTGATGGAAGGAGCAAAAAAATTTCAAAGCCAAGTATGAGGAATAAAGGGAATGAATGATCCTACTATATAAGACCATTTGGCTCAAAAAAGAGGGGTAGCAAGACAGATTGTCTTATGTGACATAACTGAATCTTAAAGCAACGTTAGTTCACCAAATACCTCCTGCAGCATCTATGAGCTGAACACTATGCTCAATGTGCACAGAAGCAAAAGGGATTCTCCTGAGCATTTGAATAAGCATCCATTGAATAAGTACTCAGTTTCCCCAGTTGAGTCCTTTGAAAGACATACTTCTTAAGGAAGTATTGTATCTCCCTGGTTTCCACATGCATGGGCCAAATGCCTCTTTATGGTGCCTCCAAAGCTCCACGTGCTTATCTCTTTGATAGCATATTCACATGATGCTGTTATGATCTCCACGGGTCTGTTTGCCTCACAAGACATTATGATTATCTTATTCAGCACTTAGCACAGTGCCTGACACAGGGTAGGGGTTAATAATTGCTTATTCATTGAATAGGCAGATGGATGAATGAGTGAGTGAATGCATAATTTTAAAACGTCAATCAAATTTCTGCTCAGATGAGAGGTCCTTGGAATGAACAGCTTTCTTCAGGGCCTGCCTAAACATCTGCACAAACCTACCCCTGTCAGTCTCTGTCTTTTTACTTTGCTTTATTTTTCTCTGTAGTATGTATGAATATTTGAAATTATGTATATACATATCTGTTTTTTATTGTCTGTCTGCCTTGGGGAAATGTAACCTTCATGGGAACAGTGGCCTTGCCTAGGTTGTTCACAAATGCATTCTCCAGTGCCTAGAACAGTTGCTGGCACAATAGTTTCTTTTTTAGATAAATGTTTCAGTTATACACTACTGTGTAATGAATTACCCCAAAACTTAGTGACTTAAAACAATCATTGTATTATATCTTGTGATTTTGTGGGTCAGAAATCAGAGCAGCGCTCAGCTGAGAGATTCTTCTAACAACAGAGGATCTTCAGTGATATTCAGCCTGTGGATAGGCTGGTCTGGACAGTTCAAGACAGCTTGATGTATATTCTTGACTTGTTGGCAGGATGACTGTAAGGCTGGGCTTAGCTGGGCCTAATAACCAGAGTATTGACATGTGACCTCAGTCTCCAACATGGTGGTCTCAAGGCAGTCAGGCTTCTTGGTGGTTGAGAGGTCCCAGAGCGAGCATTCAAAGAGGTATGGGCAGAGGATGCAAGAATTTCTCTAATTTAGCTTCAGAAGTCTCCCTCTGACACACTATTCATCACTAAGTCTAGCCTATATTCAAGAGAAGTAGAGTTAGGCTCCATCATCTCAAAAGAAGGATTAGCAAAGAAGTTATGGTCACGTTTTCATCCTCTGCACAAAGGAAAATTACTTTAATATTTAAAAGTGTGGGGATCTAAAACAAAACACTGATTAGTCAGACATAAGTAGCCAAGACAAGAAGAAATTACTCTCCAGATTTCTTTACCCACAAAAGATCTATTTTTATAGAGAGATCAAACTCCTGGAAAACAGTATCTATTAAACACTTTGTATCAACCACCCTACTGAGTACTTTATATGTATTCTTTCAACTATTCTCATAAACTACACTCTTGAGTGGATATTATTGTAATCACCTCCTTTTTACAGATGAAGAAACCAAAGCACAGAGACATTAAGTATATTGCTCAAGATTACACAATTAGTGAGTGATAGGAATCCATGTAGTTCAACTCCAGAGCCCACATTCTTATCCAGCAAACTTGAGGCTCTCGAGGTAGGCATCATAATATATTGCAAGGCTGAAATTACTCCCCAGGAATGAGCAGGCGGGGCCTATTTTAAGAAAGTAAAAAAAAACATGATGAGCTTTAGAAGAGCCCTGGCTCTTCCTAGTAGTAACTGCATGATCATTGGCAAATTATTTAATTTGACTTACTCAACTCTGAAATAAGGATGATAACATCTAGTTTGTAGGATGCAGTGAAGATGACACTGAATACTTTAAAGTGCCAGGATAGAGCCATTACTTAAAAGTCTTAAAAAGTGCTCATTCCTTTCTCAAATACATAATATGTGCCATACTTACAGGGAGAATCAATTCCATCATGTGTCACAATTTTTCAGAATTTCTCCTAGCATAATTAAATATTTATACTGAGGGGGAAAAAAAGGGATGCACCAGAAATTTAGATTTATCTAGCTTTCTTAGCCAGTTCAGTTTCTGCCCTACCTAGAGTGGCCAATAGAGTCAATTATTCTAACAAAAGCAAGGTTACCACTGACAGAGTAGTAGGGAGCTGTCAGCACAATTTTTCATTGGTAATAGAAATCGTTTTAGAAAAGCTTACTTTTTAGTTAAAATTAGAATTAGAATGACCTCTAAAATAGTATTGTAAAGAAAAATGCTCTAGATTTAGCATCGAGTTCCATGTTCTACTAAGTGTTGTAGCGGGGAGAAAATGGTGATACGAGGATATCAGCATTTCTACCTTTCCCACTCTTAACACAATGATTTGCATGACTATTGCTTTGTTATCCATAGTATATAGTCACCGTTTTGTGAGAAGATTTCCTGGTCTACAGCTAAAAGCACAAGTTTGGCACTCGGCCACTTATAATTGTTAGGTATAATAATTTACACTACTGTGTTCAGTCTTAAATTAGCTACTTGCCTGGCAAATAGCAAAGAATATCAATTGCATTTGGGATACTAAAATTCTGTGCTCTTTGGAAAAGGATGAAACACCAGCCTGAGACAATCATGCAGCCCAAGTACACAGAATGTCAGTACACCACTGGACTGGGGGAGCAGCAGGGCAGCTTGTGGAGACCTAAGGAAAAAGCTCGTGACCATTAGAAGAAGGCAGAGGAGAAAAGTAGCTGGTCCAGTGCAGAATAGTTTGGCATAGAGGCCTAGACAAATACATGACAAATAAGAGAAATGGAAACATTCTTGAATTCTAAAAATGCTATATTTACAAGGATATTTGAAAATGCTATTTTGCAAGTATATTTGAAAACCAGAATTGTTTCCTAGCATATATTTTATAATAGCCTAAATTACAAAATTAAAGTTTTGACTCCTAGAGTAGGAGGATTACTCTAAAGCAATAGGATACAATAATTATAGAAGTAAGAGAAATGGGACGGGAAACAAAGTTTGGTTATTCTGATCTTCTTGAAAATTATGAAGCTATTTTTTACAAATAAGGAGACCAGAAGAAGCACTGCAGTCTTGAAGAGAACAGATTTCAGAGAGAACCTAAAGAGAAATGCGGCAGATCAAGGACACTGCTTAGCCTTTGAGAAAGCTGTCTCTGAAGGTGAGACTTGCTGTCAACACAGCAATAGAATAGGTGATGCACAATTATTAAGCAAAGCCTTTCAGAGCCAATGACTTAGAAAGGAGGCACAAATCTCTGTTAATTATATAAGGGCATTTCTAAAAGCCTCCTCATCAGTGGAGACTAATTAAAGGGATCATGGTTTACTCTTTGCCCATTAAGTTACTGTCACCAAGTTTGGCAGCCAAACAGGAAAATAAAAATCAAAAGAAAATGGATTTTTTTATCATGGATAGTATTCAAACTCTATAAATTTCCATGCCTCTTTACAGTCACGGAAGATTTTAAGAGTTATTGGACTTGGGATTTCTGCGTGTAGCACACACACATTAAATAGATACAGGGGGAAAGTCTGAAAGTCACATGCATATCCATGCCCTGAGTCATCGTTGTGGCAGGAATGTGAACCAGTGGATTGCTACATGTCCTGGGATTGTGTGTGTGGGTATATGTGTGTTTTAAGGAGTGAGGAGAGAGATGCATGTTCGTACAATGGAAAACAGTAAGTAGATGCTCAAGTGTAAGACTATACTGGGCAGTTTAGGAAGGAAAGTGTTATACATGTAAATGTAGGCAGCTCCCTGTATGTTCTATGATTTGAGACCCACCCAAAGGAGTGCCCGTTTTCTAACCAAAAACATGTCTCCCACTTATTGCAGTGTCTAAAATTCACACTATAGCTTATAACTTTGGGTTTACAGATGGAAAGGAAGACCTAGGTCTTTTGGTAAATAAGGTCAGGGTGGAGCTCCAGGAAGAAGGAGGCTAGGCAGCATAAAAGTGCTTTGTATTCAAAAGATTACATAGAAAGGGCAGCAGGGGAGGGGAATGGAAAGGCACCCAAAATAACTCTTTCTAATATTGTCCAAGAACTTAGTCAAAAGGGAATAAGAGTTTGATATTTTCTATATCCTTTCATGTTGCTCACTGAATGGCCATTTTGGCCTCAATTATTTTTGCTGCTTACTGAGTTGTGTTTTGTGTATTTATTAAGTCCTTTTTTCTTTTTGGAAAGTAATTTTGCCATTTGGCTCCTTCCAAAATCAATCCTTTCTAATCATCATTAATGGCTATTGATTGGAACAAATTCCAGCTTCAGATGGAGTAAATGCCTTAATCTAGTGACTTATATGAAATCCAAGATATATTTTTACCTAAATCCTTGGAGTTTGGTTCAGATAGTGATTATAGGAGCCATATGCATATACTATAAAAACTTTTATATATATAGAACTTACAAATATATGTTATTTAAATAGAGAGACAGAGACAGAGAAAAGGGACAAAGACATGTATATGCATATTTTAAACTATAACTTAAATTCTTAAGGCACTTAATCTGTCTAGATGGTTACATTTGTCTAGATGAGGAATTACATCTACATGATTTTGGGGAAATCCCTATGGGCTTGTGTTAGTCACTAAAGAAATATACAAAACTCTATAGATTTCATCTCTATAGAAATTGTTCATTTAACATGCTTCTCTGATGGTTTAACTTTCTAGAAATACAAATGTAAATAGGACTTTTGAGTTATAAGGGTCCTTAGAGATCATGGGATTCCAAGCATCTACTCAAAGCAAAAGTTTCTCACAGATAATCATGCAGATTTTGCTTGAAACTTTCTCATTTCCAATGATGAGGAACTCACTACTTTGTAAGCACAGCATCCAAGCCTAACTAGGAATGAGTTTGAATCCTTCCTCTCCGTTATCCTTCTACCCCTCCAATTCAATTCAATTGATTTCAGAGTCCTACAGAGTCCAACTCCTTAATGTTTCCCCTCATCTCCATCCCCATCCCCACTTCCCTGGCTTATGTCCTCATCACGTCCACTTGCTTTACTGAAATAGCCCAGCTCCCTCAAGAGGTGTCCCCTCCCTTTGCAACCCCATCAATTCATAATGCTGTTAGAGTAACTTTTCAACACACAGTCTGATCCTGTCACCCACTGCTTAAAATCAGGTTTCTTGGCATCACAGTCCCAGCCAATTTCATTCATTCTCTCCAGCCTCATTCCCATATCCAACTTTCAGTTACATCCTATATTCCAGCCATTGTAAATAACCAGTAATATTAGTAAAAAGCAAGTGTTTCCTCACACTTCCCTATCTTTGTATGTGTTGTTCCTTCTACATGAAAAGCCCTCTCCTCTTTCCTCCTATGACCAAGCCAATTATTCAGCTTGGGCATTATTTCCCTGCAAGGCTCCCACAGCACACATTCAAACCTGGTGCTTACCACACTAAGTTAGAAATGTTTTCTTTGTTTTTTGCACTAGACTATGAGCCTTGTATCCTCACTACCCATGATATTATTACAGTGCCTGAAATATGGCTAGGTACTCCATGTTGAATGGTGAGATATTGCATCTATTAAACAAAAAATTACCTGTGCATGGGTCTTTTATCTTTTCCACATCATAGCCCTATTATTTGAAGACAATTTTATGTCTAAACTTATCTTCTTATTCTCAATATCTCCAGTAATCCACATCCTGATCATTTTGCCTTGGTGACCACAAACTCTTTTTAAACAGATTTCCTATCTAACCCCATCTTGCCTTCTGACCTACTACTTCCAAAAATTCTTAACATACCATCTAAAATCTGTCTAACTCACTAAGAGTAAAACTAGATGTCTTCTGAATAACTCACTTCCTCTGTCATCTTGACTCCTGAAGCTATCTCCTCCAAGAAAAAATTGTGGCTATCTCAATTTATTAAGTCATGTAATCTTTGTCTTGGAGCCTTCTTCCAAGCCGCACCCTAAAAGGGCAAGACTTTGAGGTCAACCAGCTCCAGCAATGGTTAGAGTACAAGGGCAAGAGCTTACAGTGGTACCTTATCAAGGGAGTGTCTGGCTTGGATGAGCTAGAGAGGGTATTTGTAAAATTCTGTATCTTAGCTCAAAAAGGTAGGACTCCTGGAAAATCTACCAAGCTAATACACTTTCTCTTTGTTTTCTTTTAATTAGCTTTGAAAGACCAATCCTTGGTAAAGCCTTTCATTCCTATTTAGAATTATTAAGGAAGGTATTCAGAGCATCCGAGAGGGAATCAACTATTTAGCCAAAGTATGGCGCTCATATATTAGAGAGAGATTAGTTCTTCCATTAGAAAGAACCTGCATGGAATGATAAGAATAAATATGTATAACATCTTTAAAAAAAAAAAGCCAGCTCAGTCAACTCTATTAATAAAGTTACCAACACCCTGACTTCAAGCTCTACTGCAAAGCCACAGTAATCAAGACAATTTGGTACTGGCACAAGAACAGACCCATAGATCAATGGAACAGAGTAGAGAGCCCAGATATAAACACAAGCATATGTGGTCAATTAATATATGATAAAGGAGCCATGGATATACAATGGGGAAATGACAGCCTCTTTAACAACTGGTGTTGGCAAAACTGGACAGCTACATGTAAGAGAATGAAGCTGGATTATTGTCTAACTCCATACACAAAAGTTAACTCGAAATGGATAGAAGACCTGAATATAAGTCATGAAACCATAAAACTCTTAGAAGAAAAACATAGGAAAATATCTCTTGAATATAAACACGAGCAACTTTTTCCTGAACACATCTCCTCAGGAAAGGGAAACAAAAGCAAAAATGAACACATGGGACTACATCAAACTAAAAAGCTTCTGTACAGCAAAGGACACCATCGCAGTAGAACAAAAAGGCATCCTACAGTATGGGAGAATATATTCATAAATGACATATCAACAAGTGGTTAACATGCAAAATATATAAAGAACTCACATACCTCAACACCAAAAAGCAAATAACCCAATTAAAAAATGGGCAGAGGACATGAGCAGACACCTCCAAAGAAGAAATTCAGATGGCCAACAGGCACATGAAAAGATGCTCCACATCGCTAATTATCAGGGAAATGCAAATTAAAACCACAATGAGCTATCACCTCATACCAGTTAGGATGGCCAACATTGAAAAGACTAGGAACAACAAATGCTGGCGAGGATGCAGAGAAGAGGGAACCCTGCTACACTGCTGGTGGGAATGTAAACTAGTTTAACCATTGTGGAAAGCAGTATGGAGGTTCCTCAAAAAACTCAAAATAGAAATACAATTTGACCCAGGAATTCCACTCCTTGGGAATTTACCCAAAGAAAACAAGTTCTCAGATTCAAAGAGACATATGCACCCCTGTGTTTATCGCAGCATTATTTACAATAGCCAAGATAGGGAAGCAACCTAAGTGTCCATCAGTAGATGAATGGATAAAGAAGAGGTGGTACATATACACAATGGAATATTATTCAGCCATAAGACGAAGACAAATCCTACCATTTGCAACAACATGGATGGAGCTAAAGGGTATTATGCTCAGTGAAATAAGCCAGGCGGAGAAAGACAAGTACCAGATGATCTCCCTCGTTTGTGGAATATAGCAATGAAGCAAAACTGAGGGAACAAAACAGCAACAGGCGCACAGACTCCAAGAAGGGACTAGCAGTTACCAAAGGGGAGGGGTGGGGAGAGAGAGAAAAGGGGATTAAGGGGCATTATGATTGGTACACATGGTGTGGGGGGATCACGGGGAAGACAGTGTACCAGAGAAGACAAGTAGTGACTCTGTGGCATCTCACTGTGCTGATGGACAGTGACTGCAATGGGATATGCGGGCACTTGAAAATATGGGTAAATGTAGTAAACACATGTTTTTCATGTGAAACCATAAGAGTGTATATCAATGATACCTTAATAAAAAAAATTTTTAAGTTACGAAATATAAAAAAGATTAAGTTACCAACAGATTTTCTTTACCTCCACAGTTTAAAAGTAGTCATGGTACATAGTTATCTGTGGTATTATTTTCTATACTTATCTATATGTTTAAAATTTTCATAATTCAAAAAGGAAACTAAAAATAACTTGTAAAAAGTATGTAGGAAGTTTCCCTTACATCGCCCCAATACTTTACTTATTTCTTATACACCTATTAAATGTATAAATAGGAGTGTATATGATATATGAGGTTTATTTATTTGTCAATATGAAGTATCTACCTAGGCTCCTTCTTGCTGGTTTTTTCAGAATGACATTTACCTGTTACATCATGAATACTAAACTATTCAACTATTCAAAAGCAGTCATCTTATTTTGTCACAGCACTGAAAGTATGTAAGGTCAAGTGCTGGTCTGCTTCAGAGGTGAGTAGATAGGGTTGGAAAGAATTCATTGACTTGTCCCATGCCTTCTTGAATCACTACAGTAAGGTGCCTGAAATGATGTAACACACTTTATGGCCTCAAGAAGTTTCCAGTTATTAAATGTCTCTGTATTTTACTTCTACCCCTAACTGCCCATGTATAATAACTTAAACAAGTAATGACAGCTTTCAGAATTTACTGATAAAATAGCCATTTTGTTCATTATTTAAATTTCTTTATATAAATTTCAAAGTCCATTTATTAAGGTTAATTAAGAGGGAAAGTATTATACTTCACAATAATTTAAAATATGCTTGCTTTACACATTCCAATTATTACTGATCTATTCCTGAGTTAATTAAGTGAAGAATTTCAGATATCTAACTAGCTGTTAGATTCTAGTGCATTCGTGGTCAATATGTCTTTTAGAATCTTATAAATAATTGCATAGAATATAAATTTACCTTTGAAAGTGTTCTCGGGATATTTAACACACTATTTTTGGATTTTAGCGTCATAGTGTAATAGCCTCATTATTTTACTTAGAAATTCATTGCTTAGTTTTTGCATCTATATGAAGGATTTCATAGGCTCCATCTATAATAAGCAGCTTATACAGTATGTTAATTTTTTAAATGCTGCTCAAAAAAAAAAAGATGCTGCCTTCTTCTGATAAACCCCAGACTTTAATAACATGTCCTCAAATTAATTCTGTAAATGCAGTACTAAAGTTCAGCATAGTGATACAGGCTTTTTAATTAACTCACAGCTGCACTGCTGGGATAACATTTCTTGTGGGGAGGTATCTTGATATTCATTATTGGGGCTCTGGTTCAGAGTTCAGTGGTCATTTTAAGCTTTCTTAAAGAATTGCTTGCCTTTGTTTTCAGGGAAAGACCAAGTGCTCTCTTGCTTAATCATTACTCAGAAACATTAGTGTTCTTGCCGTGGCTGTACAGTCATTGATTTGGCCTTAACAGAGCAAATAAAAAACTTAAAAGTGGCAATCTTATAGGCATAGAAGGATTCTGTATGATCAAAAAAAACATCTTCTGAGTTACTAGATTAGCTAGTATATATATAAGTCACACAGGTAGAACCTAAATCTCAACTGCTTTACCATTTCAAAATTCTTTAAACTCAAAATATCCTTTTTGCTGAGGAATGCAGACTATGAAATTAAAAATTTTCTTTTGAAGCTGAATAAATTTGAACAGTATTTTCTACATTTTCCAGTACATTGCATTATTTTTATGTATATTAGAGAATATGAAAATTTCATACAAATTATTTAGGAAAATAAAGAATATAAATACTTATTCATTGTGTGCATACTGTGAAAAACTGTATTATCTAATTTCATCCTAATAGCAACACTAGCAGGTTAACCCATTTTATATAGCGAGGAACTAAAGAATCAGAACAGTTAAGGAAGTTGCCCAAGACCACACAGTAGGTAAAATTCAGAAGTGGGATTTAAAGCCAGGCCTGCTTTACATCAAAGTTCAAGCTCTTTCTAAATGTCACATTGCTTCCTCCTCAAAGCCAAGTTTAAGATTCATCTTTCCCATAATAATCTTTCCAAGAATTTTATTTCTCTAGGATGAATTTATACAATGAGTACTATATCATCACATATTTACATATTTCCTTGGAATTATTTTCCTTGCTATTTCATAACTTGTCAAGGCTACTAAATGTCTATATTCCCTAAGTCCAGACACTATGTCCTCTACTTCCTTTTAAGCCCTCACGGAAAGAACAACTCAGGACAAATTATACAACTTTTTACACTAGTCATGTTGGGGTGTGAGTACAGAGATCTTTCACTGTTTATACTATATATATATATATATATATATATATATGTATTGTTTGAATTAGAATAATAATATACATACATACAGGTACATAATTATTTATACCTAGTATAAGAAAAATCTAATGATAAATGTCCAGTGTGGATGATATTAGGGAAAAAAGTATGAAGAATATATATACATTTATATGATACTGTATCTGTTTTTATTGCAGATTTATAAAAGAGTTAAATGGGAGAAGCAGCTTAATTATTTTTGTGTTTATAGTAGTAATGCATAAGATTAAAAATATCTGGGGAAAGATAATTAAGGCTCAGAAATAGGAAGAATATGAGCTATTAAGTACCTAGCACTTCATTTTTAAAGTCATGAAGAGGAATTATAAAGGCTGGTTACTGAAAAAGAGTTATGCAAAACAAGCATTAACATGATGGTAGAACAGAAAGACACACCATACTTAAAAAAAATAGGGGAAATAAAAACATTACAATCTTTAGTTGGAATAGAACCACTCCCCAAAATATTACCACAAATACAAGTCATATATGCATGCTATTAATAAGTAAAATAATGGTAGCTCAAAAAGAATTCAACATAACCAAATCAAAGTGACTAAATCTTCAACCTTTTTGGCAGTTTAATGTAGAAGTATTCTTGTAGTCCTATAAACAAGTCACTATTACTTGGGAAAAACAATTTTGCCATGATAAACTCTTTGTTCAATGGTGGAGTAATTTCATAGAGCTTACACTGAAACAAGGCATATGAGAACTTGTTTATAGTTTTCATATAATTAAAAAAAAATTAGGTGATAAAACAAGAAGTGACTGATAATGGACAAATAATTTAACTCTAAATTCTGGGATTGTGTATGATGGCTGCAGAGCATTAAAAGGAACTAGAATTTGGGACTGGGCCAAAATGCAATAGGAGTTGAGAATCTTGACAAAGCCAGGGAATTAGCTATCAGGACATTTTTTCAGAAATAGGCATGAAGTTCAAGATAAGCCTGTGAGGTCAGAAACTAAGCAACAAGCAAGCAGAAGTGTGTATAAATAGATGGGAGAAGTAAGTCTAATTACTGGGTCAGAAATTGGGTGGGCAAGCAGAAGAGTAAGAGGACACAGTTCTAGAGTTCAGGGATAACAGTGAGAACTCTGAGGACATATGATCCAAAAGAAAAAGGCAAAGCTAATAGTCTGAACTTGGGTGGTGGTCTGGAACCAGAAAACTCTCAAAGCCAGGCAAGTTCCATAGGAAGAACAATTTGATTCTGTGACAAGCTGTCTCCAGAAGTTTCTCTATCATTACCATAAAGAAATAAATATTTCTAGGTCTTGGGAGTAGAAATAAGAAGATGTATCTGGCCACTCATTCTCAGGTTTTCATGGTAATAATAATTTAGCAGTTTCACCTACAGAATTTCAGTTGCTGCTCCTTCCCTGGTTGTACCACAAAGGAACTCCTTGCCTGTCACCTCAGCCCTATGCCCAGAAAACTGCCTAAGCTATTTTTCATGTAACTGTGATTTATAATTGCTTTATTTCTTCTAACTCGCTCACTTGATTATTCTTATTCTGATGACATTGGCCCACCCACTAGGGTATGGCCTCAACTCAACTCAGTGGGGTGTTTTTCCTGAACAACTAATTCCAACCATGAGCCAATGAATCCTTCGTACCTGTTCCTTGATAATATCTGAAGCAGATTCTTTGACTTTCTGGGACCTTCCAAATACGAAAACTTGGTCCACTACTATGACAACTTGAATCTCTATCTGAGTCAAAGGTACTCCTCCCTGTCCCTGTCTCTGCACTTTCACTCCCCACCTCCCTCCCTTCTCTAAGATAGACTCTTTCAGAGTTGAGGACAGGGAAGATGGAAGAGACTCCACTGTAAGCCTCTTTGGCACTTGACGCCTTCAGCATGGCAGGCATCCACATACTGACTCCTTGTAGATACTTGTGGGAGTTCTTGGAAGAGCCCAGCAAGGCCCCTGGGAGGAACTGGTGCGTGTACATCACTGGCTAGATGGCAGGATTCTGGCATTACGAGTGTTCCGTTCTAGCTTTCTGCCTCACTCAGGTCTAGCCACATTTCCTATCTTTCAAATGCCAGGCTTAAACATTCATAACTGTTATTTCCAGGTTTGGTACTTGCAGCTGATATCTGCTTTCTGCACACCAGCTGTTTTCTACCTTTGAGTTCTCTATTTTCAGCACTGTGGATTTCTTCTTTTTTTGTACTTACCTGTATATGACATTGTTTACTATATTTTCTCCAGCATTTATACACCACACACACACACACACACACACTTGGGGAGGGGGATGCACAATACAGGATATCTGATCCAGTAGATCTGAGGAAGGACTCTGATGTGGGAATTCTGAAAATTGCTCACCAGATGAGTCTGTTATGGGCTGAATTGTCTCCCTCAAAATTCATATGTTGAAGCCCTAACCCCCCATGTGATTGTATGTGGAGACAAGACATTCAGGAAGGTAATTAAGGTAAATGAGATCATGAGGGCACAGGGTCCTAATCCCATAGGACTAGGGTCATTATAAGAAGAGGAAGAGACATCAAAGATCTTTTCTTCCCAAATGCACACAGAGGAAAAGGCATGCACGAGCACAGAAAGGAGGTGGCTGTCTATAAGCCAGGAAGATAGGCCATACCAGAAACCAACCTTCAAAGCCCCTTGATCTTGGACTTTTAGCCTTCAGAACTGTGAGAAAATTAATTTTTGTTGTTTAAGCTACCTATTCCCTAGTGTTTTTTTATGGCAGCCCTAACAGACTAATACAGTCTGGTTATCATGCCCACATCCATCCCTACTGAAAAGCTCTGCACCAGACTCTTTTGAATTCTTAACACCTGCAACCACAATAGGAAATCCCAACTCTGAGTCAGCAGAGAATATCATACAAACCTATACTGGTAAAAGAGTACACTTCTAAATTTACCTGGACCTTGGATAACATTTTCTTCATCCTGTGCTCATACCTCAATTTCTTTAGTCTACCCATTCCAGTTCTTAGTCTTACTCAATTCCAGCTGATGACCATAAGCACCTATTATATAAGGAATACTAAGATGCCAGTTATGTGCCTATGTCATCCTTCCTCTAAATTTCAATTTTAACTTTTCCTTCATACTTTTATTGTTTTGCATTTCTCTTCTACATCAGAGAGATACTCCTTTTCCTTTTCAAGGTGAAACCCCTCTATTTTAGATCCCACCTCTATCTGATCTCTGCACCCGCTCCCTACCATTTTCAACTTTCCTCCTTTGACCTCCTTCTTTCCTGTCATCAAAAATATGTAAGTCAAAAATTGGTAAATTACCCTCCTTGCAATATTTCTATTGGGAAGAAAAAAAAATGACCCTGAAAAATGTTGCCTCAAATCATCAGAATGAAGCAAGGCAGTAGACATAAATTTAGAACTCATCATTAGAAAGGAACAGTTCATTTGTTTCTTCATTCATTTCAACCTAGGTTTATTTTAAGCACCTATTATGTGCCAGGTCTTGTTAGGCCTTGCCAAAAGTGCTTGCTAAAAGTTTCTTTGTGTAAATGGATAGATGAACTATTACCTTGATGCTAATGCCTCCTAAATAGACATTGTCTTTGTTTTCCTACCTCTGTAAGTTGAGAGGACACTTGTCAGGATCAACAAATAGTTAATGAATAAATGAAAGAGTAACATGATACTTTTCTTCCAGGGGCTGAACTCATGAAAATGGATGAAACTTATGCTAGGATAGAAGGAAATGCTCGAGCATAAGATCTGAATATTAGAAATAGCTAGCAACAGGAAAAGAACTAATGAAGAACACACACATAAAAAAACATATGACAAATGAGGGAAACAGGTGGTGAGGTGCTTCAAAATCACCTAAAGGGAATGTCAAAAATGCCTATTTGCTGGCACCACTCCTAACAGACCTAATTAGAAGCTCTATTTTTGCTCCAGATGATTCTTCTGCGCATCCTAAGGTCATGAAAAACAGAGTTTCAAAGAAAAGGTGTCATGAACAGGGCATTATATGATATGAATGAGAAGAGCAACAGTGGGAAGTCATAAAAATATAGGCACTAAAAAAAAATCTGAGAAATGTAGTATTTGCCCTCAATGTGAGAAAATCCTGCTGATTTTCCTGTTGTTAGCATAAAAAGATATTGAAGTAAGCATACACCAGGGATGGTAGAGCAGAAAGCTCTGAGCCCGGATCCTTGATGGCTAATTCAGCAGCTGAACCAATCAAATCATTCCATGACCCACCTCTGAACTTTTAGTGTGAGAATAATAAATCCCTATTCATTAAAATGAGTAAAGTAAAAAGTATATTCTTGTCTGCAGTACATTTACTTGGTAATAACAGATAAAGAATGAATGCTTATAAATAATAATATTAATTAAACATTTCATACACATGAAGCACTCATGTCAAGAGCTTTATATAAATATCTCACCAAAACCTCACAACCTTGTGATATATCATAACTCACCATTACTAATGGGAAAATAAATGAGTTCCACTTATGGAGGCAAGGATATCAAAGATAGTCAATATATGTTTCATGGATGATAAAAGGATAGGAAAATGGATGTGGGAAACTTGTTAATCCCCAACTACTGTTCCTGGCATTTCTACTGCCCATATTCTTTTTTATTAACTTAAATCCTATATATCTTCCATGGCATAAGTCAAGTCCAAAGCCTCTTTTAGGAAAGCCTCCTCATCAATATTTAAATATAATCTTTCCCTTTTTTTTGATTCTCTAGAATTTAAATCTAGGACCATACTCTATGACCTGATTATACAACATTCAGGGTAGAAAAAAATGCCTTACACCTGAAGAGTACAGGGTGTTAAATAATTCCTGTCAATGATGACATCTAACCATTTTGCATTTTCCATCTATAAAAATTTTCCATTATGTGACTGATTATCTTATTTTAGGCTTACCTGTAATCATATTTTATTCAATTCAGCAAATGTAATTAATTTTTAAATTTATTAACAATAAACAGGTAACAGTTCTTTCTGGTTCTCAGCTAAGTAATGTTTCTCTTGACATCTCTTTGGTGATCCAGGTAAACAGAAATATGAGAACATATACAACTGCTTTTTATGAAGCATTTAATATTCCTCCTGATTCTCTACACCAGTCAGTTCTCGTAGCATTCTGCAATGATCAGAACTGACACATGCACATTTGTATAAATACGTATATTGGGAAATGATACGGTTTTAAAACTACTTCTGCTGTCATTTCTTTCTTTTGTCCTGCTAGATTCATGTGAGAATTCTTGAGGGAATAAAGATCCTAATGTTTCCCTTTACACATAATTACACTGAGGACTTTAGAAAACTGTCTCTGTGAATTACACATGACTAGTTCATGCTGAACTGATCAACTTGTCAGAAAGTAATCAATGGTTTAGATTTACTCCACTAAAAGGAACATACTGTAACAGTTTGCAGAACACATCATTTTGAATGCATGGCCTATCTTCAATGTTGACATCCCAAGTAGTTACTTGTCATAGGATTTAAACACCTTTATACATTTTGCAGTGTAATGAAAAAAGATATTCAAGGGTATTGAGTTTTTAATATTAAGTATTCTAACAATAAATTGCATTATTATATTGTTCTGATTATGCATTGATATATATCTCTGGTCAATTAAATCCATGGGATAAGTGAGGTCTGAGATTAAGAAATATGGTTATATCAGATGCAATTTTTATCAAATATCAAATGCAATTCAGACATCTTTGAATTCAAGTAATTCCTTTTATTTTCTTTTAAGGAATTGTCACAGTTTAAGGAATTGAAATTAAGGACATTTCAGTTACTAAACCTTTGGGAGAAAAAGATGAATTTCTTACTGTAATGTGAAAATGAATTTCCAGTTATTTCTATATCACTTTCAGCCTTTATTTGCTGTTTGAAGAATGAAAATATAAAAACTAAATACTACACAGTACAATCATCTTGACTGTGACACTAAAAGTACATCATTGTATGTGACTCACAGTTCATTAAAATGCATATATGTTCTGAGATATGTATATAATCTCTGTAAATGAAAATTCTGTTGAAATTGTTCTAAAATAAAGGTGCTGAGTAATTTTTCAAGACATTTTAAGAGCATATATTATTTGGAATTGCAATAAATGCACAAAGTGAACAGATTCTAGTTTAATTTATTATCCATTTTGTTAGTGTACTATAGCAGTGATTCATAATTACTTTAATGTCAAATTCTTATTCAAGTAGAATGCATAATTCAGTTTTACATTGAGAATTCCTTGGAGGGAAAGTTGGACAAAAGCCAATAATTCTTACATGTGTCTAAGCCGCTTTTAAAAGTTAATCTGTTCTTCTGTTAAGAGATTTTGAAATAGTGTCAGGAAGGGCTATTGTACCACACCATCCAGTTCCTTACAAGTGATTAAAGAGAGGAAAAACGTTGTCATGCTGCCCAGGGCTTATTTTGCGCATCAAGGCACAACTCAAAAGGCTGCTAATGTCTGACCTGGAAAATACCTAAACTGATTAAAAATGTATTTTTAACAAGGTTTACTTGGGAGTTTTTTTTTAACTTTTTACATATTTTGTTTAGAGACCTTTAAAAATGTTTATAATAAAAGTCCTTGGCATCGCCTATATGCTTTTAAGAAGACGTTGCAAATATTAAGTTTTCCAATCCTGTAGTTAGGAGAAAGGAGACTGAAGAACTTATCTTTTTGTCCTGAGTGTATTGAAAATAACAGTCAGACAAGGTCTCTGAATGAGCGGCGACGGTTAGTTCAAATACAGATGATTTGATGAAGGTGAAGGACGGGGTCTTCGGTAAGACACCAATCTTTACATATGCGTGTACGTAGGAAGTAAAGTATAAAACCGTTTTATTTTTAAAGTATATGTCACTACAGGTGGTTTCTTCAATAACTTTCTTGGAGGTTGGGGCAAAGCAGGTTACCTTTTAGCAACTATATCCCACGCGTCACCCGTGTTTTCTCATTTTCTTTTTTGCCCGTACGGAATAAAGGTACGGGATACAGATGCTACAAGTGAGCTAAAAGAGCCAACACTTTGGCATAGATAGAAAAAGCAAACCCGAAGTGAGAACATGGGGGATTTTAGCGCGGATCCTGAGGGGCCTGTTTGCAGCAGCCGAACGTCTGCGTTAACCCTTCGGGCGTTGCAGCGGGGATGCCCGGGGTTTGGGGGGCCCGACCGGCAGAAACGGGGACGAGCGCTCCATGCCCGGAGGGAGAGGGGCTCTCCTTCCCTGCGAGCAAGTGAGCTGGGAGCACTTTGTGGTCCGGCTGGGGCGCCACGGCCCAGGACAAGCAGAGTCCAGTACGGCGTGGAACAGAAACGCGGCAAGGAGGTCCGCTGACGCGGGGTCGGCCTTAGCCTCTCCTCGCCAGGAGCGCTCGCCTTCGCCCGCCCGTCGGTCGTAGGGTTTCTCCGCATCTTCGCCAGCATTTGTTGTTCCTTGTCTTTTGGATGTTGGCCATCCTAATTGATGTGAGGTGATATATTATTGTGTTTTTAATTTGCATTTCCCTGATAATTAGCGATGTGGAACATCTTTTCATGTGCCTGCTGGCCATCTGAATTTCTTCTTTGGAGAAGTGCCTGTTCAGATCCTCCATCCATATTTTAATCAGGTTATTTGCTTTTTGGGTGTTGAGGCATGTGAGTTCTTTATATATTTTGGATTTAATCCCTTATTGGGTATGTCATTTAAGAATATATTCTCCAATACTGTAGGATGCCTTTTTGTTTTACTGAGAGTGTCCTTTGCTGTACAGAAGCTTTTTAGTTTGATGAAGTCCCATTTGTTCATTTTTATTATGTTTTCCTTGCCCAAGGAGATATGGTCAGGAAAATGTTGCTCATGTTTGTATTCAAGAGATTTTTGCCAATGTTTTCTTCTAAGGGTTTTATGGTTTCATAACTTACATTCAGGTCTTTTAGCCATTTCAAGTTTACTTTTGTGTATGGAGTTACACAATAATCCAGTATCATTCTCTTACATGTAGCTGTCCAGTTTTGCCAACACCAGTTCTTGAAGAGGCTGTCATTTCCCCATTTTACATCCACGGCTCCTTCATTGTGTATTAATTGACCACATATTCTTGGGTTTATATCTGGGCTTTCTAATCTGTTCCATTGGTCTATGGTTCTGTTCTTATGCCAGTACCAAATTGTCTGGATTACTGTGGCTTTGTAGTAGAGCTCGATGTCTGGGAGTATATTCCCCCTGCTTTATTCTTTTTTCTCAGGAATGTTTTGTCTATTCAGGGTCTTTTCTGGTTCCATATGAATTTTAGAGCTATTTGTTCTAGTTCATTGAAGAATGCCATTGGTATTTTGGTAGAGATTGAATTGATCTGTAGATTTCTTTAGGCAGGATGGCCATTTTGACAATATCAATTCTTCCTATCCATGAGCACAGGATGTATTTCCATTTAATTGGTGCCTTCTTTAATTTCTCTCAAAAGTGTCTTGTCGTTTTCAGGGTATAGGTTTTTCACCTCCTTGGTTAGGTTTATTCCTAGATACTTAATTCATTTTGATGCAATTGTGAATGGAATTTTTTTCCTGACTTCTCTTTCTGCTAGCTCATCATTAGTATATATGAATGCCACAGATTTCTGTGTATTGATTTTGTATCCTGCAACTCTGCTGAATTCAGTAATTAGTTCTAGTAGTTTTGGGGTGGATTCTTTAGGGTTTTTTATGTACAATATCATGTCATCTGCAGTGACAGTTTAACTTCTTCCTTACCAATCTGGATGCCTTTTATTTCTTTTTTTGTCTGATTGCCATGACAAGGTCCTCCAGAACTATGTTGAATAAAAGTGGGGAGAGTGGGCATCCTTGTCTTGTTCCCAATCTTAAAGGAAATGCTTTCAGCTTCTCGCTGTTAAGTATGATGTTGGCTGTCGGTTTGTCATATATGGCCTTTATTATGTTGAGAAACTTGCACTCTATACCCATTTTGTTGAGAGTTTTTATCATAAAGGGATGTTGAATTTTGTCAAATGCTTTATCAGAATCTATGGAAATTATCATGTGATTTTTTTTCCTTCTTTTTCTTGATGTAGTGTATAATGTTGACGGATTTTTGAATATTGTACCATCTTTGCACCCCTGGAATAAATCCTACTTGATTATGATGGATGATCCTTTTATTCTATTTTTCGAATTTGGTTTGCTAATATTTTGTTGAGTATCTTTGCATCTATGTTCATCAGGGATATTGGTCTGTAGTTTTCTTTTTTTGTGGTGTCTTTGCCCGGTTTTGGTATTAGAGTGATGCTGGCCTCATAGAATAAGTTTGGAAGTATTCCCTCCTCTTTTACTTTTTGGAAAACTTTAAGGAGGGTGGATATTAGGTCTTCACTAAATGTTTGATAAAATTCCACAGTAAAGCCATCTGGTCCAGGATTTTTGCTCTTAGGTAGTTTTTTGATTACCAATTCAATTTTGTTGCAGCTAATTGGTCTGTTCAGACATTTCTTTCTGGGTCAGCTTTAGAAGGTTGTATTTTTCTAGAACGTTGTCCATTTCTTCTATGTTATCCAGTTTGTTAACATATAATTTTTCATAGTATTCTCTCATACTTCTTTTATTTCTATGGTGTCCATAGTGATTTTTCTTTTCTCACTTCTGATTCTGTTTATGTGTGTAGACTCTCTTTTTTTCTTTATAAGTCTGGCAAGGGGTTTATATATTTTGTTTATTTTCTCAAAGAACAAGATCCTTCTTTCATTTCTCCTTTCTATTGTCTTATTCTTCTCGATTTTATTTATTTATGTTCTGATCTTTATTATGTTCCTCCTTCTATTGATATTTGGCCTCATTTGTAATTCTTTGTCCAGTTTCATTAATTGTGAGTTTAGACTGTTCATGTGGGATTGTTCTTCTTTCCTGAGGTAGGCCTGTATTGCAATATACTTCCCTCATAGCACGGCCTTTGCTGCATCCCACAGATTTTGTGGTGTTGAATTATTGTTGTCATTTGTCTCCATATATTGCTTGAACTTTGTTTTTATTGGGTCATTGATCCATTGGTTATTTAGGAGCATGTTGTTAAGCTTCTAAGTGCTGTGGGCTTTTTCATTTTCTTTGCATAATTTATTTCTAGTTTCATACCTTCGTGGTCTGAGAAGCTGGTTGGTAAAATTTCAATCCTTTTGAATTTTCTGAGGCTCTTTTTGTGGCCTAGTATATGAACTATTCCTGAAAATGTTCCATGTGAACTTGAGAAGAATGTGTATCTGCTGCTTTTGGGTGGAGTGTTCTGTAGATAACCATTAGATCCACCTGTTCTAATGTTGTTCAGTGCCTCTGAGTCCTTTTTTATTTTCTTTCTGGTTGATCTGTCCGTTGGAGTGGTTGGTGTGTTGAAGTCTCCTAAAATGAATGCATTGCATTCTATTTCCTCTTTAATTCTGTTAGTATTTGTTTCACATATGTAGGTAATCCTGCATTGGGTGCATAGATATTTATAATGGTTTTATCCTCTTGTTGGACTGACCCCTTTATCCTTATGTAATATCCTTCTTTGTCTCTTGTTACTTCCTTTGTTTTGAAGTCTATTTTGTGTGATACAAGTACTGCAACTTTTTTCTCCCTATTAGTTGCATGAAATATTTTTTTCCATCTCTTCACTTTTATTCTGTGTATGTCTTTGGGTTTGAAGTGAGTCTCTTGTAGGCAGCATATACACAGGTCTTGTTTTTTAACCCATTCAGAAAGTCTATGTGTTTTGAATGGTGCTCTCAGTCCATTTACATTTAGGGTGATTATTGATAGATATGTACTTATTGCCATTGCAGGCTTTAGATTTGTGGTCACCAAAAGTTCAAAGGTAGCTCCTTTATTACCTAACTGTCTAACTTAACTCAGTATGCTATTACAAATACAATCTAAAAGTTTTTTTTTTCCCTCCTTTTTTTTCCTTCTCCATTCTTTATATATTAGGTATCATATTCTGTACTCTTTGTGTATTCCTTGACTGACTTTGGGTGTAGTTGATTTGGTTTTGCATTTTCTTAGTAATTAATTGGTCTATTTCCTTTATTGCTGTTTTATTTTCTCTGGTGACAGCTATTTAGCCTTAGGAACACTTCCATATATAACAGTCCCTCCAATATACACTGTAGAGATGGTTTGTGGGAAGTAAATTCTCTCAACTGCTCCCTATCTGGAAATTGTTTAATCCATCCTTCACATTTAAGTGATAACCTTGCTGGGTAGAGTATTCAAGGCCCTTCTGTTTTATTGCATTAAATATATCATGCCACTCCTTTCTGGCCTGTAAAGTTTCTGTTGCGATATCTGATGATAGCCTGATGTGTTTTGCTTTGTATGTGATCTTATGTGTCTCTCTCGCTGCTTTTAGTAGTCTGTCCTTATCCTTGATCTTTGCCATTTTAATTATTATATGTCTTGGTGTTGTCTTCTTTGTGTCCCTTGTATTGGGAGATTTGTGCACCTCCATGGCCTGAGAGACTATCTCTAACTCCCCCAGACTGTGTATGTTTTCAGCAATCACCTCCTCAAAGACACTTTCTATCCCTTTTTCTCTCTCTTCTTCTCCTGGCACCCCTACAATGTGAATATTGTTCATCTGGATTGGTCACACAGTTCTCTTAATATTCTTTCATTCCTAGATATCCTTTTTCTCTCTGTGCCTAAGCTTATTTGTATTCCTGTTCTCTAAATTATATTTCATTTACCATCTCCTCTTCTTCATCTAATCTGCTTTTAAATCCTCAATTGTATGTTTCATTTCAGATACTGTATTTTTCAAAGTTTCTATTTCTTTTTTGAATTCCTCCCTGAGGTCTTGAATATTTTTTTGTAGCTCTGTAAGCATGTTTATGATTTTTATTTTGAAATATTTTTCAGGAAGATTTGTGAGTTCATTTCACTTGGCCGACTTTCTGGTATTTATGGCATTTTGATTTTTACCAGGTTCTTTTGAGGTTTCATATTTGTAAAAACAACTTAGCAAAGGTGGTGCCCTCTAGTGCCCAGAAGCTATACTCTCTGGAGTTGCTTATCCCATGGAACAATATCAGGGGTCGCAGGGAAATGGTGTTGGTGCCTTCTGGAAGGAAAGAGCTCTTTCCTACTTCCTGGCTACAGTATCTGCCTCCACTGCTAGGGCCAGTGGCCTGAGCATGCAGGGAGGAGGCTCTATGCCACACACTTGCAGCTGCCATAGGCGGGGCTGCCCTCTGGCTGGCCTGGCGCAATGGCGGGGCAGCCAGTTTGAGAGCTGGTGCCCACAGAAGGAAGGAGCTGCAGGTTCTGTATCATGGTGGGGGGGGCCTCAGAGCTGCATTGCCAGCCAGGGGCATGGAGCGACTGAAGCTCCTGAAAGTTCCCATCCTGCTGTGCTGAATGCACAGGGACAATTTTGTCCACCTGTCCTTTCTCCTGAATAGCATCTTTCTCCTGGATGGAATATCAAGTCTCTCCAAGTATTCCACCTGTCTTCACTTTACATTCCCGCTAATCTCTAGAGCACCATGTAATATAGGTTCATGCTCCCAGAGCATATCTTTGGGGCTGCGCGTTCAGCACTCCTAGGCCTCCATCCCCTCCCTACTGCGTTTCTCTTCCTCCTGCTGGTGCGCTGGGGTGGGGGAAGGGCTTGGGTACTGCCGGATTGTGGCTTTGGTACTTTACCCTTTTTCTTGAGGTCTGCTGTTTTCCCCAGGTGTAGGAAGTCTGCCAAAGCCTTCTTTCCTGTTGCTCTTTCAGGATTAGTTGTATTTTCTATATTTTCAAATTATATGTGGTTTTGGTAGGAGGTTTCTGTCTCACTTCTCACACTGCCATCTTTAATCCAATCCATATACTTATGATATTTTTTTAATTGCCAATGTTTGATATTTTGGTTTTGTCATTTTGTTTTGTTTTGTTTTGTTTTTCTGGCTTTTGAAGGCAATTTTAAAGGTATAAAACATGTTACAACATTTCAGCTTAAACTAATGAGTCTTGTTTTAGATAACTATCATTGTTTTTAAGCTTAGAATTTCAAGGTCTGAGCTCTAGTCTTCAAAATGTTCACATTTGAATGATTATGTTACCCATTTTAAAGATATCATGCTTTCATTTTTCAAAAATAATATTAAAGACTCTTTTTTCAACTTAAGCTTCATTTTTCTTGCTACAACTTTGAGTCATTCTTTTTTACTATAATTGGATAAAAACTGTGGTCATTCTCTATCTTCTAGCTAGGAATACTTTGACAATAATATGTTGAGATTTTCCAGAACCAATTTTCCTAAGTGTGGCTTCTGTGACCCTTGGAAAAGATCCTGATGCCCTGGCCCATCTCTTGGAGACTCATATGGGTGGCCCAGAAGGATTATATTTATTAACAGGTACTCCAGGCAAATCTGATGATCTAGCAATTTGGGATAAGCAGTATCTTTAGAAGAGAGGTAGAAATCCATAGATCCTGAACACTCCTTCTGGGAGCAGGAGGTACTTATTTCATATGACCAGAGTAATGAGATTAAATTGAAGTTTCGTCTCTGGTAAAGTTCTGTGCCCTTGTTGAGTGAATACTCAAATATCCGATGAATGTGGTATTTTAATCCCTAATTGGTGATGTTTACCATGCTTTGTGGCATTTGTCATTTCAAAATCATTTTTGGACACTTGACGGAGAAAGTATGTGGTACTAAACCACTTCCACCTGCTAAAATAGGTTGCATTTTAAGCAAGGTTAACTGAGGTTCGCCATTTGGAAATAGTTTGCAAAAATGCCTCAATTCTCTCAGGGAGACTGCGTGTTTTGTGGGTTTTGAGTGCTTCGAGGCTTAAATCCGATATCTATGTCAATCAACTAGAAATCAAAAAAGAAGACTTGATAACAATTTTACTAATCTGAGCAATTTTTGAACATTGCAGAGTTTTGTTGCCATTTGATGCCACCTCACACTTGCTCTAGTGCAGAATTTTATGACATACTGTGTGATATTGTGTCATTCTGAGTCTGATTGCCTAGGCTTCACAGCAAGCACTAATAGTTAATTTCAGCTAAAGCTGATAAAGATAGTTCTAGAAATGATCTGAATCACTGTAGTCAAATCCTGCAGTAAAAATCTTGCTTCCCACAACTTATCCTTATCAAGATGGGAGACAGACAAATATCAGACATTTTGAAGGTTTAATTTGTTTAAAGTAGGAGTCAAAATATGATGAATGCTGTTTAGGTTATTTATTTGTTTGTTTATTTATGGGGTGAGAATGGAAAGGGAAAGAAGAGAGAATATTTAAATTCTCTGGTTATGCATGCTGGCAATAGAAATCTTGAGATTACGTCATATTATATCAGCACATGTATTTATTTAGCATCAATTAATTAATTTTCAAAGTCATTACACGTAGGTAACTATTTGTTAGCTGTGGCTTATGAAATATTTTCCATATTTAATGGAAGCAAAGAAAAAAGAGAAGTAGTTATGAGGGGAAAGAAGAAATGCTAGTGTTAAGAAAAAAGGAGGTCAGTTTATAGTTTATACTACTTATAGTTTAAATCCAAGGTTTGCCTTCTGCCCTATGACATCATCCGTATAACCCCTGCTTTTGCAGATCAGAGCTGAAAACTGGAGAAGGGTTCCTCAGGTGATCCTGGGACCCTGGACAAGGCATTGGAAACAGAGTTCTGGAGCTTGTAACACAAAAGGAAGTCAATGTTTCTGATAAATAAAAGTAGAATAATAATACCATATTAGTCATATTGATAATTAATTGCATTAAATTACAGTGATAATTAGATATTCTTGCTTATAGTAAGAAATTGAATAGCTAAGGAAAGAGAGAAAAATCCCATCTCTAGGTAACTGGGGATCAGGATGGTATATTACCTTCCAGTGTGTTTCCTATGCATGTTCCTATGTATTAGAATTCTTTTTTATAAATATCAGAAAAGCCATCACTAACTGACACTGGCTTAGCTACTCCCACCCTTGCCTAAGGTAAAAAAAGAGTTGGGAATGAAAGTAATAAAACTTGATTTGGGGCTCAGATCACATGACAAGGCCCCAATTTCTCTCCTGTCTGTCTCTGCTTCCCCAGGAATGTCTCCACCTCACACAGAGCCCTCCCTGGATAAATCAGCATGGTGGCCAAGTTCAAAGAACTTGCCTCTTTTAGGATGGCTTATAGTGGTGAATTATTTATATTCAGTAATGCCTAGAAGAGGATTTTTTGTCTTTTTTGAAGCCAGAGGGAAAATATGGATATGAATTCTGCTTTATGAGTAAGAAATGTCTTCTCTCACCTGACCTTTCCTTATGTGATCATGCTCATGTGACCAAGAGCTGCAATCATTGGAATTAATTGCTTTTTGAATTTCAGTTGTCACATAAGGATGCTCATTGGAAGGAGGAGTCTTATATTTAGGGTAGCATTTACTGTTTGTCTCCTTCTAGGGATAATCAGTGATGATATTCACGATAAAAGCAGTTAATTGTTCCTATAGCTTTAAATAGTTTTTCTCAGCTTTTAAAGACCAAAGAACTCTGAGCCTTCCAATAATTGAAGGCTCAGAAACTCTACGATTAGACCAAATGTGCATTAGTTTCTTGAAGCACAAATGATGATGAAACCACCTAGCCCAGGCTGCGCTGGAGGTTGAAATATGCTGATAGAGCGAATATGCAAGTGCATTTGCTCTGTTTGAGTGCCATAAAAATTGATGAAATCACTTTGAGTGACATGCAGAGCACATCTACCAAACTTAGAAAGGAAGTTTTTTTTTTTCCTGAACATAATAGATAGCCACTTTTTAAGATGATTCACTTTGGTCTCTAACTCCTACAAAATTTCATTGAAATTCATTATGAATCACAAAACATAATTCCACTGGGAAACTTGGCCTGCAGCTAATCTTTGTGGGTTCACGGTCATGAGTAGGTATTGCCTTTCTGTAATACAGCACACAGCCTGATGTGCTGGGAAGAATGCTGGGCCAGACATTATGAACCAGAACTACTCAGATGATTGGAAACTATTATGAGCCATGTCTGGGGCTCCCTTTCCTTCTGAAAAATGAGAGTGTAGCACTGTAGGATCACTTACATCATTTCCTCTTTTAGGGTTCTAGTATTTTCCACAGTTACCAAGTTTTGTCAAAAGCAAGCAAAACTTTTAAAGAACAAAGGGGCAGATGGGAACATATTGAACATTGGCTGGCAGTAGAGACCTCATTTCAGCAAAAGGAATTGAAGATGAGAACATTAAAAATGAATTTTAAAAATCACAACTACTTAACATTTGGAAATTTACATACTAATGGTCTAAAGAAGTCAAAATACTCTGCCCCCAAATGCAAATCACACATATAATTGCCCAGAATTAAGTGTCTAATACAAATAAAGATCATGCAATTAAATGACATATCACATAAAGTATTTTATTAGAGGTAGCCTATAATAACTTTCCCAATGAAATGATTTGGTAGCATGTTACTGAATTTAATTCAGCACTTAGTATGGTATTTCTAACCAAGTATATTTGACCTGGATCCACTAGATGATTCTTCCTAAACAACAACTAAATGTTGAACTTAAACTCTGAGAGAAATTTTATTACAATACCCCTAATCCTTATTTAATTCCAAGCACAGGGTTCTATTGCATTTTTTAAATCTTTCCTGTTCTTATTATCACCATTGCTAGTATTAATATTGCTCTTAGATAATATTTATTGAGCACCGTGTGTGCTATGTACTCTTCTAAGCATCTTATCTCATCGAATCCTCACCAATAGAATTTTGTAGTTGATGTTAATTTTAGGCTTATTCCATTGCTTAGGAAATTGAGAATTAGGTAGTTTAGATAACATACCCGAGATCTCAGACCAATTAAACTGCTCCAGGAAGAGTCAGACCCAGTATTCATGGACGTTGAACTCAACTTCATATATTTCCAAGCTTTTGAGAGTTAAAAGAAACCAACATTCCTTAAGTGCTACCGCATATCAGGAATTCCACATTCAATGTCATGTGTTGGATAAAAATTATTACACTGTCTTAGTCCATTCAGGCTGCTACACTAAAATTACCAGAAACTAGGTGGTTTATTACAAAAAGAAATTTATTTCTCAGTTTTGAAGGCTGGAAGTCCAAGCATAAGGCACCAGCAGATTTGGCGTCTGTTGAGAATCTGTTTCCCGGCTCACGGATGGCGGTCTTCTCGTTGTATCATTGCGTGGCTGAGGGATCTGTTTAGAGTCTCTTTGATAAAGAAACTAATCCCCTTCATGAGGGCTCCACCCTTGTGACCTCATCACCTCCCCAAGACCCCGCCTTCTAACACCACCATGTTGGGGATTAGGCTTCAGTTTATGAATTTGGGGGACACAGCATTTAGTCTATAGCAAACACTAAATAAGTTTGGAAGCAGGATACACACAAAGTACTCATAATATGCCAAACACTGGAAAAACTGGTTTTATTTTTGTATACGCCCTTAGTCTTCATTAATGTACATCTACATTTATACAATTGTAATTATACAGCGTATACTGTTCTACATTTTGCTTTTTCTTCACTTAATGTCATGCTGAAAACATTAGTCGTGGCAACATCGTTACAATTATTATTTTTTAAAGTGAAAATAAGTATCTGAAAGAACTGATAGAACCATTCATTTATTGTTGGACATTTGATAACAAATGTAGTTTCAATATAAAATACACAGAAACTTTCATTGTAAGTTTATTCTCACAGGTTAATATGTAAAAACTCTGAAGTCTTTTGATCTATAGTAAATCATTTTCAGAAAAGCATAAATGAAGAGTAAAAATCTCTTAAAACTCATCACATAAATAACATTTTTTTTCTATTTTGAACATTTGACATATGAAGTTTCTAAAATCCATAGTTTTAATTTTTTAAAACCAGGATAATAGTCTCTAACCAATGGCAAAATGTGTTTTTTAATCTGTAATCCACGGACTTCCTAACATTTGAGTTTAGGAAGACAGGCCAATGGCCTAGAAAGTGCCAAAAAAGGCAAAGTTTGTTCACTATATTTGACCAAAGTGAATTTAGCTGTGTACACAATAGTATACTAGTTAGTGGGAGTCACTAGGAGGCAGAATTTAACTCATGAATATCACCAGCATTTGTGAAAATGTAGGAATGTGTTCTTTTTAATAAACATTTGTGAAGAATAATTTACATAGAGTAAAATGCATCCATTTAAAAGTACACATTTGAGTGGGTATTGATGAATGTACATTCTTATATAGTTACCACCATAATCAAGATATGTAACATTTCTATTACTCTAAAATGTTCCCTTGTACCTCTTTGCAGTCCTTTTTGCCCAAAACCATGGTCTTAGGTAACTCTGGTATGGGGTCTGTTTCTATGGATTAGATTTTCTTTTTACTCAAGTATCATATAATTGGAATCATACAGTATATACTTTTTCCACCTAGTTTCTTTTGCTCAGCTTAATGTATTTGAGATTCTCCCATGATGTTGCATGCATTAGTCATTCATTTCTTTTCTACTTCTGAATACTATTCCATTTTATGGATATGTATCTCATCATCTGTTGACAGATGTGGGGGCTATTTTCAGTTTTGAAGTATTATGAACATGGCATCTGTGGATATTCAAGTGCAAGTCTTTCTGTGGACACACAATTTATTTCTCTTAAATAAATAGCTAAGCATGAAATTGCTGGTCCATATGAAATGTTTACATTTAATTTTATTTAAAAGTTGCCAAAGAAATGCATGGGTCTCCAATTGCCCCACCTCCTCCTCAACACTTGACAGTATCAGTCTTTTTAACATAGCCATTTGGCTGTACATGTAGTGGTATCTCATTGTGGTTTTACTTTGAGTTACTCTGATGACTAACAATGCTGAATATACTTCTATGCCTTTAGTAGCAATATATTTGTCTTCTTTTTTGAAGCACCCATTCAATATTTTCCTCATTTTTATTGGACTGTCTGTTTTCTTGTTATTTAATTGCAGGTGTTATTTATATATTCTGAATACATGTCATTCACAGGTAGGTGTTGTGAATATATTCTTCCTGTTTGGGGCTTGCATATTCATTTCTTTAATAGTATATTCCAATGAACAGATAATTTTAGTTTGAAAAAGCAATAATTTATCATCTTTCTAATTTTATGATTTATGATTTTTGTGTCCTATGAATCATTTATCTTAAGTTTTCCTCTAGAAATGTTATAGTTTTAGCATTTGCATTTGGCCAATGATTCACTTAGAGTTCATCTTTTACTAGGATGTAAGGAAAAGGTCAAGACTGATATTTTTTTTCCATATGGCTTTCCATTTATTCTACCACCATTTGTTAAAAAGGACTATTCTTTCCCCCACTGAATTACCTTGGCACCTTCATAAAAAACAAGTGGACATATAAGTAAGCTCACTTCTAATCTCTGCTGTGTCCCATTGATCTATACATCTATCATTATGACATTACCAGGACTCAGAACACTGCTCGGTAAATAATCACTGAATAATATATATTCATTAATGGAACAAATAAAACCTGATAGATGGCTAAATTAATGTATGTACATTTTAAATATTAAGATCTAGATGTGTACCAAGCCCCATTGTCCCTATGTCCATTGGAACAATAACTTCCACCCACCACGTGGCACTCCCATCACTAGTCTCTGTAAGGAGACTCTGAGGAAGGGGAGGAGGGTATTCACAGCACCACCTGTGTTTCTACCTCCCCTTTGCTCCAGCTGATGCCCCTGCCTCCTCTGCTATGAGCTGCTCAGCAACGCCCTGGAGGTGATAGCTTTCCCTTAACCTCTGATGTTCTCAGGCATCTGTTTTCACCACTGTTCTCTGGTCTTCTTTGCCATGCCTCCTTCCCTTAGGACACTTGACACTTTAATTCCACCAACAAAGATGTTCAGTTTAAGCTCTCCACAGTGATGTTGACCTGACTTTGATATCTGATGCCCCTCAATCAATCTCTGTCTTTCTCTTTCTCCACTTCTTCATTGCTTCTCTCCTAGATAGTTCTTGATCTTCTCTATTAACATGATTTCTTATAAAGCAGTCTTTGTTTCTGTAGTGTAATTTATGTACATGTTTCTGTGTGTGTGTGTGTGCTTGCATTAACTTGTGTGCTCTTGAGAGTGGGGGATAGGCTGTGTCAGGGTTGTGTTCAGCAATTATGTCTTTCAGCCCCACTGACTTCTCTCCCCTGGGAACTCATTGCCTCTACCTAGCTGGCACTTTTCTTAGACCTCACTCTACTATGTCAACCTTCTGTTGTGTATTTAAACCCTAACTATAAACAAGTTTTTATTGGAGTAACTCTATCCTGGTTGAAAGTCATTTTTATTGAAGAAAATACAAATAAATGAATGTATGATAGATGTTCAATCTCATTATAAAGAAGTTAATTTAACTTTTTCACTTAGTTCTCAGGTTAAAAAGGAAGTGAAAAGACTCTACTCAAAGAAATTCAGATAAACCATGTAACACATTGCCTAATGTGTACTGACATTTAAGATTACAAGGTGCTGATTTAAATTAAGATAGATACCTGTTTCAGCAAGTATTTTCTGAGATGCCCACTCATCTACTGAACTAGGAAAGGTTTTTAAAATCAAACTTAATGTTTTGATTAGCACTTTCACTTAGGCTAATATATTTTACATTCTCACCATCAAGGTGTGAAAGTAACTGTTTACCCACCACCTCTCCAGCAGAGTGTATTGTCAAACTTTCAGATTTTTGCCATCTTATGGGTGAAAAATAATACATCATCATTCTTTTCATCTTATGGGTAAAAAATAATATGCCAAAACCAATTTAGTTCCATTTTTCATGGAATTTGAGTATCTTTGCATATAGTTAAGGGCTACTTGAATTTATTATTCTGTGAACTTTCTTCTCATATTTCTGGCCCATCTTTTTATGGATAATTAGCCATTTTTCCTCTCCATTTTTACAATTTATTTATATATTAGGGAAATGAACTCTGTCTGGGGTATAAATTGCTAATTTTCCTTGTTGATATTTGTCTTTTTACTTTGCTAATGGCATGTTTTGCAGTGAATATATATATGACATATTTGTGTATATAATGTATGTTATACATGTTAAATATATACTGAACCTAGTATTTAATACATGCTATATATATGTTTGTATGTATATGCATATATACTAAATACACACATATATAAAATTTATCAATGTTTTTATTCATTGCTTCTGGATTTAAAATCATAGTTATGAAAATTTCCCCTTTCCATGTTATGAAGTAATTCACTTATGTTTCTCTAGTACATTATTCATGTAGATTTTTATCATGACATAAATTCTGAGGAATAGATCCAATCTGAAGTTTTATCAGATATCCTAAGACATCCTGTGAAATAGTCCATCTTTTCCTTATTTAAGTCTGATGTCACTTTTTATTATGCAATAAATTACAATATACAATTAAATTTCTGACTGAACTGCCTATTCTCTTTCTTTGGTTGTGTAATTATTAGTGTGGAAATTCTATACTGCTTTAATTATAAAGGGTTTATAATATATTTTGGTGATAGGGAAGACTTCTTTCCTTTCTATTTTGTTTTCTTTTTTGCTTGTCTTTTCTTTAATGTAAAATTTACAACAAATCTATCATTGGAAGGGAAATCTGATACTTTTAATTGAGATCATTTTACATTTCTAACGTAGGGAGAACTGATGTCTTTCTGAATATCTTATCCAATGGGCAAAAAGTTTCATTCAGTTAAGCAGGCTAAATATGCTCTAGAGTCGTGCTGTACAACATTTTGCCTATAGTCAACAATAATGTATTCGACACTTAAAAAATTTGTTAATGGGGAGATCTCAGGGTAAGTGTTCTTGCCAAATAAAAATAAATAAATAAATAAATAAACATATATATATATAGTATTTGCTTTAATATCATTGAAGAAATTTTTAAGACTTTTCTTAATGTAGACTTTGACCACAAAAACAGAAATAGTTTAAACGTAAAGATCAAACTGGAAGCTTTTCTAATGGTTAATAGCTTTATTAATGGCGGTCTAAAACTATAAATGCTCATACAACTGTTACAAGATTACCTCATCATTCACACACACACAAACACACACACATACATAATAAGCAGACAACATTATCTGCAATTTTAGATTGCAAATGCAGTATCTTAGAATGTTTCTTTCATGAATTCATGGGTCTTCAAGCATTATTGGAATGTAATTTAATAAACCACTATATATAATATCCTTCAGTATCTAATGACTTGGCTAATTATTTATTTGCTGAGCAGTCTAAAATGTCTCCCTCTTGTGTAGCCAATTTTAAGGATGTAAATCAATCAACTAGCACAAGCAAACTTACTTTTAAACTTGATTTAACTGAAAAGAGTGGGAAAAGCACCTTAAATATACACTGTCTAATAAGTTGTAATGTAAAATGACATTGGTTTATATGCTAGTATCATTAATTATCTTTTTTTAACAATAGCGTATTGGGTGGAGAATCATAGATCTTCATTTATAAGACGGAGTGATATAACAATGGTATATGAAATAGCATGATTTATTGAACTTGGAAATTTCAGTAAAAGGCTGAATGGCTTTTAAATCCAGTAACAACTCTCTCTTTGATTATCACATTTGATCCAGTGGGAACTGTCACTTTTTCCTGCCAAAAAAATATGTAATATAACTTCTGCAAAACCTCCATGACTTCCTGTCCATCACTGAGCTCTGTGCATCATTTATTCCCACTCTCTCTTTGAAAATGTGTGTGAACCAGGATGCTTCCCCGTATTTCCCAACTGGCAGCCTCGCAAAGCAAAATAAAGAAGGACTTCAACTTCGCAATTGCCAATAATGAGCAATCATTACTCAAATTACTGCAAGCACTGATTAGGTTTAAAGTAATGAAGAAACCACCATAATCAATCATCATCAACCCAAAGGAAGTCAATCTTTGTGGAGAGACCCTAGGAATTAGCACAGGGCTCCACCTACAGGGTTCCAGGGGCAGAAGAATGGCAGGCTGGCTTCAGGCCACATGTTCCCTGCACTGTGCTCTTCTATGTGGTAGCCATCCTCATTGCCTGTGCAGAACTCTGAAAGGAGAAAAACACAGTTTAATGTCTCCTGTTAATAAGGGCTGCTTCCAAACATACAATGCTGATAGACCACAGCATGTACTATGGTGTTGTCACTCAAACCATCATTAAAGAAACACACACATACAACTATTAAGGCACAGTAAAGATTAGCTAGATAGACAAATAGACGATAGATAGGCTGATAGATCATAAAACTTCCAACACTGCTATTGAATGACCAACCACCTTCTTGACCAGGATCGAAGTTTCCCTGGGATACACAGTTTTTGGTTTTAAGAAGAGGACAGTCCTCGCAAGCCCAGTGGAATTGGGTCACCCTACTATGTTATCAGCTTTCCAAGAAGGTGATGTTTTAAAATTAAATTTACATTAATTATAGGAGCTGCACTGTGGGGAAGGAAATAAGTAACAAATTCTAAGGAAATCCTTTTTGTCTTTTTTTTACTGCCAAAGAGAACAACTTTCGAAGGGCACATAAAATTTTCTTGGTAAGTACCTGTGCACCATTTGGGTTTCCCCATTTAAGCAGGAAAACTGCCGAGCCAAGAAATTCATCCCTGCCATGTGTTTCCAGGTTTGCCACCCGTGCCCATTCACTGGGATTCTGCATATCTGAGAAATAATTATAATGACACCTTTAAGGATAGGAATGATTCAGTTTAGCAGACCCCAAAAAAGGCCATATAAAAGGAAGTTAAAGTTACCAAACACACCTAGATAATTTGAGATCACATATACATATATATTAGGGGGGGCATACATGATTTTGAAAAAAGGTATTTGTTGCTCTATCTGGAAGGTAACTAGTTGTATTATATCTAATGCTATTTTGCTAAGCAGATATTATTCAAAAGAGAAATCAACTGATTCCCTAATTTAAATGTACATGTGTCTGTGCATGTATGTTTAGTTATGGTCTGATTTATAGCATATAAGGAAAATAAGATATACGTATGTACATTCTTTTCCTATTAATTTTGCAATATTAGATTGGTTAGAGAAATAACAGAAACCAGGGAGTTTCAAAAAGATGGATTGTATTTTTAAATATTCTTGAACATGTTAACGAAAGTTTCATGCTAATGGTGCCCACAATTGAACTGCAATGTCATGGGCTGCTTCTTAGGGCTAGGTTCTCAGAGACGATGAAAGAACTAGTCTCTATACATGAAAAGTTTCTACATTACCCTTATTTAAAATATATGTGGATCATCCATCTTTGAGAACAATAATAAATTATTTCCATGGTAACCCAGAGACAGAACCAAAAAGGTATCAACTTAGTGTAGCAACGAAGGGGAACACAGAGGGATTCCCTTGTCGATGTTTTGGTCAAGATACTGCCTTGCAAACATTTGAAACCTAAATTATCATGACTGTGACTGAGGGTTATAGGGCTATTACAAAATGAATTGTCAGAGTAGAGGTAAATTATCTTTCTGGTAAAATGAGAAATAACAAGGATGGGAAAGAAAATATCACCTATATAGATGGGGCTGGTGGTTGAGGCCCAGAAACTGATCTGGGCAATTAGCAGTCAATTAATAATGAAAACTATATAACTAATAATAAAAATGAATAATAACCCTTTGTCAAAATGTCAAATTGCAAAGAAGAGTTTGTCCTGAAAGATGTGAAGACAAGATTCAATTTACATTTACAGAAATCAGCAATGACATTCTGTCAGCAATTGTTCTGCCCTTCTCTTCAGTCATTCTGTTAACCTTGAATTTCAGAATATTTCATTACTCAATACATCTGTTCTTGTTTATTTTCTTTCTTTTAATTAAGTATGCCACTTTGACTGAACAGTAGTCAGATTATGAATCTGAGTACCAGTTACTTAAAAAGTTTACCCCCAAAAGGATTATTTAAAACCTCACATTTATAGTAGCTATCCAAGCTCACTGATTTTTATAGCATTGTTATGGTAATAACACACTCTTTCTCATATATGAACTAAATCATCTTTCAAATTCAGGTACTTAATGCAGAATTAATAAATGTAAATGATGCTAAGTTTCAAAAGGATTGTATATCTTATAAATTGGTGCTGGAACTATCAAAAAGATGGCACAGGTTAGTAACAGAACTATTTTATAAATCTACAAATTTTCCCCTAGTGATTAATTGGTCAGATTAACTGAATCTGAATCTTTGAATAACCGTCATAATGGGCCAGTGAGAAGCAAAGTCTCATTTAACACAAAATCACAGTTAAGATAACAATAGCGACAATAATAATAAATGACAGTGACACTGACTTCTCATATGCCCGGGTCACTCTTCATGGTGCTTTGCATACACGGTCTTATTTACTCATCACCAAACCATATGAGGGCAGTTACTCTTATTTTCCCTTGCATTTAGGTGAGGACACTGGATTGCTTGGCCAAGGTAAAAAGCCCTAATTTGAAGGCAAAAGCAGAACACAACTACCGCTCCCAGGTTATCCCCAGGAATTGGGGAGCAGTAGAATCTGGGATTGGCCCTTGTCTCCTGTACACAGAGCCCCTGTGAGTCAGGTCATTGTTTGAGCCCAAGCCCAGCCCTCTTAGTACTCCGTGAGGACCTATGATCAAACTGGCTTAACCATTTGAAGGTGGGCCTGGAAATTCTGACAAAACAGGGTGTTTGTCCTTTCCACAGGGCAGTCACAAATTGCTTATTTGCCCCAACAACTAAGAGATAACAAACGCTTGGAAACATGATGTGATCGCATAAATCCAGCTTCACTTAGGAAAGGAACAGATGGGGAGGAAGAAAAAGAAGTCTATACTCTGCGTCTAGCCTTTTCTGCTTTTCCTCAAATGCAATAAAAACATATTAAACTCCATAGTGTAATAAAATTTTGTTTCGTGTAAATTTATAGTTTCATATTTAAAAATATTAAACCAGATGAATAGTGCAGAATACACAACAAAACTGAAAAATATAAGAATGTTTAAGAACATGGGGATACGATTAAGGGAAACTCCTCTCTCTACATGACCACGCCGTACTTAGATGTAAACCCTTTCCCAATTATTTTTTTTTTTGGTCACAATATTGATATGTTATAGTACCTGACCTGCTCTATTAGTAGCACTGTTAACATTTAGATCTAGTTTATAATTTTATATTTAGACCTGGTTTATAATTTTATATCTATATTAACTGCATCAATATAAGAGAATTTATACAAATAACAGACAATGTTCAGGGCTAACTTCTAAAACTCCTTAACAGGCAAAGCCTTCAAAGAAAGAATAAAAAGTAATTCACCTTCATTTAGCAATAGTAGAAAGTAAAATCATCTTCCATAAAACACCATAAATATAAATTTCATGTTTTGAAATGTGCTTTTTAAAAGCAATGCCGAATTCCATTTTCATATTCAAAGCTCATACAAACCAATAGGAAAAAAAAAATGACAGCCTACACACCATAAAATAAAGAGCTGACCCCACAAAATTGGTTAATAAAAACAAAAATTGCTCAGTATGACTAATAAAGGAAATAAACATAAACTAAGACAACAATAAAATAATGATTTATTTGTCGTTTGTTCCTTTGATTTACCTAACATATTAGCAAACATTTAAAGCTGATGAGGTACATTTAAGTGGATACAACCTTTTTAAAAAGTGATTTGGTCGATGATGTATTAAACTTTCTCAAATGTGTGTATTTTCTCCTCCACTAATTCCATTTCTTAAGATTAACCATCACAGAAATGTTTATAAATGAGAGGAAATTCACTACAAAGTTGTTCATGTGGAATTATTTTAATAGTGGAAAACTGAAAAAAACAAATAGTAGACAAGAAATATTGTAGGTCAATCTAGTAATAATAATCAGTATCATTTATTCAATAAATAACTGTTAGGTGCCTGGAAATGGGCCAAGGGGCTTGATCTCAAGCCCCTTAAACTGCCTTTGAAGTGAATGTAACTTTCCCCATTTTACAGATGAGGAAATGGAACTCACAGAAATTATCTGACTTTTCCAAAACACCCAGAAATAAGCATATGGTTCAGGATTCAAACCAGACTCATATTATTCCAGAATCTGTGCCTTTACCAATATACCATATTTACTCCCAAATAATGGAACAGTAAAAGTAGTTAATTAAAGTTATGCTTATAAAAGCCTTTAGTAACCTGATGAGAGCATGATGAGACCTTGACATATAAAATACTACATGATATATTGATTGAACCAGTAGTCATTGAACACATATTATGTTCAAGACACAATAAGATCAACTACTTAAAAAAATCTGGAAGGAGATATGAAAATGTGTTAGCAACAATTTCTTCTGGTAAACAAAAGTAATGACAGTTTTTGGATTCTTCCTGATTCTTTTCCATATTTTCTAAAGATATGCAAAATGAAAAACAGCCTTACGGCATTCCACGGACCACAATTACACTGCTGCCCAACTTCAGCTCCGTGGTTAACTGGGCAGCTAAAGACGAGAAACTCTTGTTAAACTTGAATGCACACGAAGTTCCTTATTTGGACATTCGATGGCAGATTATATATTCATTTTTGGCAACTAGTAACAGAATCAGCTCAGCCACCATGGGTGCCCATTTTCTCTTTGCTCCTGTTGATCCATGACATTTTTTCACACCAGATCCCCTCAATTCTGCTCCTTTAAATAGTGTCATTGGTTGATGTAGGTTCCTCTCTCTTACTGCTCCGTTGACATGTTCACTTGTTAAAACCAACCAAAGTCTTTCTACAATAACCCCTAGAGAACAAGCAATTAGAAGAATACCAAGTTAGTGAAAATTAGTAAACAGGCAATTCACATCTAATTCACTGTCTATTTTAATAATTATAGATACGCATGTGTTTGTATGTTCTCTATTCCCAACATAGCAATGAGTTATCCCTGTACATCCCAGATCAGTTTTTTGCCTAGATTAAAATTCCATATTTGGTGTTATCTCTATCCTCAAAAGCCAAAGTTGTTAGCTTCCAAAAGACTCTGACCTGCTCTATTCTTTCATCATAAGCCACCCCCACCTCCCTGAGCTTATCTCCTCCATGTTCTCCTTTGCCCCCTCTACCCTAGCTGCCCTGCCTCCACCAGATCCTTCCAACATGCCCCTCAGTAACATCTCCATCTGTCTGTAATGTTCCTTTTGGAGCTTGGCTAACTTCTTCAGTTTTTTGAGTTTCTATGAGGCTTGTCCTAAAGACTTGAACTACCAGCCCCCCTCCACCTTGAGCTATTCATCCTCTTAATCCACTCTTAATTTTTCTTTCTCTTTTCAATAAGGAACACTCACAATGTTGTAATGTGACATGCTTTTCTCATTTATTATCTTCCTGTTTATCTTTTCTCTTCCACCATTAGAAGGTAAGCTCCTCCTGGGCAAATATTCTTTTATCTCTCTTGTTAGCTGCTGAATACATCAACTGCCTAAATATCCATGACCAGCAGAACAGCCTCTGGCGTATGGAAACACACCTCAGAGATGTGGGCTTGGGTAAACATCACTGCAATAAAGTGGGTATCACAATAGAACAAGGCAAATGAATTTTTGGTTTCCTGGTGTATAGAAAGTTATGTTTACACGGTAATGTAATCTATGAAGTATAAAATAACATTATGTAGAAAAAACATATACATGAATTAAAAGAGACTTTATTACTAAAAAAAATGCTCACCATCATCTCAGCCTTCAGTAAGTAATAATCACTGATCACAGATCACCGTAACAAATAGAACAATTATGAAAAAGTTTGAAATGCTGCAAGAATTACCAAACTGTGACATAGAAACATGAATGCTGTTGGAAAAATAGTGCCAGTCAACTTGCTGATCACCGGGTTGCCACAAACCTTCAATTTGTCAAATAAACAATGTCTATGAAGCCCGATAAAGCAAAGTGCACTAACAGAAGGATGCCTGCATTACAGACTTAATACATGTTGGATGGATGAATGAGTGAACATTACTACTGGCTCATATATAAATGTAAGTGCAATCGGACTGCTTAATCCGATGGTCATATCATATTCAAGTCCAGTTCCACCTTTTGCCAGTCACCTTACAGCTACAGCCCTCTTTTGCCTCAGCTAGTTTTTTTTTTTAAGAAAATAAGCACATATCCACAGTCTTAATCCTGTGCTGCCACTTGACAAATTATAACTGTGAAACACTCATGGCAGTTGATTTATACGACACTCCTTAAAATGTGCATTTCCATCTTCTATAAGCTTTGCATTACCTCAGTTTCTTACTGTTGCCTAAAACAGAGTGTTTAGCTGGCCACTAATTCACTTTTACACATGCTTCTGCTTTTCCAAGCTCTGGTCAGTTTTGTCAAAATCATAGTCATAGTCAAGGAACTTCTTCATCACCTGCCCATTGTCAATTAAGGATACCTCATTAGACAAATCACTTGGAATGCGCTGATGAGGTTTTACTGAACACAGAGGCCAGCCCGATCAATCGTCTTCCCACCTGTGGCTCTTGAGAGACCAGCCAGAGGTTAGTCCCATTCTTGGGGGCCTCCATCGTGTCAGCAAAAATTAGCAAGAAGGTGACCAAGTTGTCGATAGAGCACAGAGACAATTAGTTAATGATTAGGGAGCCAGCAGTTGGGGAATTGATAACAAAATGAGCCATGTTGCGAACATTTACATGTGTTTAGAAAATCTATACCACAGTAAAAGGTATATTACCACAGAGAGAAAAATGATGTGCCTTGAAACCAAATTAAAGAAGAGGACTTAATGGTGGTCAAAATTTGCCCACCTTGGTAGAAGGTCATGGCTATGTCAGAATAATCCAGCAGTACTGATTAAACAGATTATTAACCCCTTTATCTTTATCTTTATCTTCACATGAGGACTTCCCTCTGAATTTGGATTCACTGATTGATTGATTGATTAACTCAGTATGTATGTATTGAGCACTATTATGGTCCAGACATTGCTTTAGGCATTAGGGAAAACAATGTCAAATGAGATAGGCTTGGTGCCTGCCCTTAAAGAGATGAAATTCTGGTAGGGAAGTCAGATTTTAAAAAGAAAGAAACTATTAAGAGTAAGTGCATTGAAATATCCTGCATATATTGGGGGAGAGGGTAAGGAGGAAGTACATCAGATTGTTAGGATAGGAGATTAATGATCAAAATTTAAAGTATATGCTATAATATATTTTTCTCCTTAGGACATGACAGTTCTTGGGTGTCGCTCTGCAGGAAAAGTGACATTTCTAACAGAACAAGGACTCTAGTGAGGCTGATGGAGCCTTAGCTTGTGGAAGTGTCAGAAGTGGGGAAGTTAGCTTGGATTTATCCTGCTTTATTTAAAATTCTACTGTGGCTTTAGCCTAAGGGTGTATCTACAGTCACTGAAAATGATGGGGGTGTCTGAGGTCATTTTTCTGACAGTTTGCAAATCACTTGAACCTGCTGTTATCAGTGAAATGGCAGCAGTGGGAAATCGTGCAGATTCAAAGCAACACTACACACTTGACAGCAAAGATTTTCAAATGTTAGAAGGATCGCACCAAGCAGAGGGGCCCCAGCACTTCATGTCACCTTGGACAAACACTTCTCTCCTATACCAAACTGCGTAAATTCCCAAGAAATTCAAGTCCTGAAGTCAGAGGGGCATAGAATCCTAGAGCAAGAAAGAGCCGTTTTGAAATCACCTAGTCTCTCATCATTTCACAGCCAAATCTCCAAGGCCAAGTTCCTTGGGAGAAGATCTAGCCTACAACCCACTTTCTTATCTCTAGGCCTGATCAGACCAAGCGTCAAAGGCCAGGTACAGCAGGCCAAAGAAGATGAAATTTCAAAGTTCTCTGCTACATAAACTTGTTACATCCGTAGACTCAACATGTGTAACTTCATTTCCAAAAACTATTGTTCCTCTAACTCACATACCCAAACCCCTGAGCAAAATATATTTCTGCCAAATTTATTTTTGCTTCCCTCCAGGCCCATTTATGTACAATTAAACTGATCATCTAGCCAATTCTCCCCATACGAAAGCAGAAAACTGATGTAGCTAGTGGTTTTCATCTGTTAATTGGATTCTTGCAAAGACATCTTACTATTTTTTTGTTTTGCCTTTTTTTTTTACTTTTGCTTTTGGAGGAAATATGTGAAAAGGTGATTTTTAAATTAAAATCCCAACTCATTCTCCTAAAAATAAAGCTTTTTATTATCACTGCAAGTTGATGTCCCTGGCTATGAACTTATAATAAATTCTCTTCACTATTTTCTAAATTTCTCTGCAGACAGGGCTAATGTAGACACAAATAAAGCCATCTACTACTTGGATTATTAATAAAGTATATAATTCCATCTGCACACAATGCCAAATCAACTGATCCATTCAATCTTTCACTTAAATTAGTTCATTGAATCAGGGAGTAATTTAGTAAAAATAAAGCTGTACTTTCTCTTTGAAATGGCCATTTGTTATAATTCCATTGAAATGTTGACTCCGTTCAGGTGGGGGGAGTAGAAAGTGGGAGAGCAGCATATTAGAGGCTTAGAGTTTTACATTTTATCTGTTCTCATTTTTCCACAATTAGAAAAAACCTGTTAAAAAAAAACCTATTTCTAGTTGGCATATGGCTACACAGATAAAGACTACATTTCCCAGTTTTATATATATATATATATGTATGTATATCATATATACATACAAAGCCAGTGGTGGAGTCATAGTCTGAGTCCAAAGACCTGAAAAGTGGACAGACAATGATACAATTCCCAGTCCAAGGGAGGACAAAGCCTATCTCCTAGCCTGGGAACTCAGGCCTAGAAAGCAAACTCTCCCTTCCTCCAGTATTTTGTTCTCTTCAGGCCTTTGATGGACTGGATTAGGTGGGTAATCTGCTCTACTCAGCGGACCAATTCAGATGCTGTCTCATCAAGATATACCCTCAAAACACACCCAGAAATAATGTTGAACCAAATACCTGGGCACCTCAGTACCAGATCCAATTGATGCATAAAACTAGCCACCACAGTAGACTTGTCATCAAAAGTCCCATCCAGTGAGATTAAACTGAGTCTGAATTGTAGGACGTGTCCCTGAAATGAAGCCATGCTGTCACCCTTCACCCCTTTCCCTGCAATATTCCTGTGTTGGATAGAACTGGAGAGCTCTGTGAGTCAAGAATTGGTGATCACAGACCTACCATGGTAGCCTTGGGTTGCTCACATTTTCAGAAGAGGAAAATAAACTTCTGTCTGGTTTAAGCTACGGTTATTTTGAGTTTCCAGTCCCTTGTATTTGAATTTAATCTTAACTCTTTTATGATGGCAAAGACAGAGAAGAATGGCAAGAAAAACATATGAATGTATATTGAGCATTGACTATTGCTTTAAATGAGTTTTTGGAATTAATAACCCCTGTAAATGATATAACAGCTATTATAACCTCATTTTAGGAAGCAAGAAACTGATATTCCGAAAGGTGAAACATCTCTCCTGAATTCATAAAACTTGGCTGTGACCAAGCTGTTTTGACCAACAACACTGACTCCAAACCATGTGCTGAATGGTCTAACACTCCCTCCCCAAATTCTTTTCGAAGTTGATGTTACCAAGATTTGTGGAATCATTTTTAAGTGCCCAGGATCTGTAATGTTTCCTACCAGAATTAAGGGTCATCAAAAGGCTGGAGTGAAAGTGAAAACTCTTAATAAAAAGTATATTCA
>JAVSCE010018733.1:0-53393 GCA_032199065.1 Smutsia gigantea | reverse complement strand
AAAATGCCCTTTATTGTGTCAGTTGAAAGGATAGTTAAAATAGCCACAATTGCCAAAAGAAAATCCAAATAGCAAAATACTTGAGCAGGTAGAGCAATTGGGAGACCAATCATTTCTATGCTCTTCCTGCAGCATGCCTTTTCTCAGATGGACTACAGGGACAGCGTGTGATATTAGAATGTTTGGAGAATTATGACCGGCTAGAAAATAATTTGAATTGTCCAGTTGCTCTTTGATGAAGGTCTTCACCGACAGAAGCATTAGCATGTTATGCCTCCATCCAAGGCCGTACGATTCTGTGTGGAGTTTACCTATGCTGTGAGCTGAGGCAACCTAGTCAATCAATCGGACATTTAAAAAATCTAGGTCTTCAGTTATACCCTAGCCCAAATGTCTTGCATCTTTTTGTGTTTCTGATTTTACCACTTGATTAGAGACAGGGAGTTAGTATTTTTCAATTCTGGGATTTGACTGAAGCTTTCCAGGTTGTTAAGGTGGCTCTTCTGTCCAACACTGGCTCTACTCTTATCTGAAATCCTGAATGGTGTGTGGTGCTAAGAAACAACACACAACACACTATGGTAGCCACCCATTCCCCATCAACATCACCAACAATTTTTTGTTACTGCCCCTCCTTAATTTCACTTCAAGAACGATAATTACATGCATACCAGAAAAAGTGGGATAGATAACTTAATAGAAGTACAATTATTAAGTGTTTAGTGTAAGGCGATAGCTACCAAGATTTGACCCTGGAAAACTATAATTTAATGATTTGAATAGCGATCCCATCGTTAGTATCTGATGCCCAGGCAGCTTCTAGGAACAAGCTATTTGTTTAGGGCAGAGGATAATCCGCAGGGGCATCCAGTATCGTGCTTGTCTGGTCCCTTGGCTAAGGGAGGCAGCCTACAGCTTGGGGATTAAGTGGGTAGGTTTTGAGTCCTATAGCTTTGATTGGGTTCTTCTCTATAGGGGAGTTTGAATTCATGTCACTCTCTCCTACACAGAGAATCAAGATAATGTTAGGTTTTGGAGGAAAGTAGGGAAGTTTGGATTGTTGTGGTCTACTCTGAGAAGGAACAGAAGGGATTAGTCCTGTCCATTGATTTAAATATTTATTAAATTCTTACCAACTTTGCTAGTCACTATTGTGAGATGCTGAGGATAGAGTGATATGCTTTGGGCCCTCAGGGAGCTTACTATCTAGACAAGATGTGCTTTAATCAAATAATCACACTAATAGTAATGACTGTATAATCACAAACTGCAGGAAGTATTCTGATGGAAAGAAACATGATTTTCTGAAAGCATCTAGCAAAAAAAACTGACCTAGAGTAGACAGCTCAGGAGGTTTCTCTATGGTAGAGACATTAGAGCCAAGATCCAGAAGATGAGTAGGGGTTAACTAAGTGTGTGTTTATGTGGCTGTGTGAGTGGAGAGGAGATACTGGTAATGAAGACCATTCCAAATCCATGGAAGAGCATATGCACAGACTGCAGCACAAAGAAATGGGATCTGGTCACAGAACTAAAAGAAAGCCAGCATGTGTAAAGCACAGAGCAAGGGGCAGAGTAAAACCCAGACAAGCAGAATCTTGTAGACCCTAATGAAGAGTTTGGTCTCTATTGTGATCACCAGGAAACCACTGAAAAGTTTTATTTAGGCAGGTACAAAATGAGAATTTTGTTCTTAAGATCAGGCAGGTATCTTTGTGGAGAATGGACTTTTGGGCAGCAAGAGTGAAAGTAGGGAGACCAAGTTAGAAACTAGGGCAGTTATCCAAATGAGAGAAAATAGTAGATGAAGTCCTGAATGGACTAATCAAGGAAAGTCAATGAATAAATGATCAAGGAATTATTCAACTCCTCTACTCATCATCTTGAAGGGAGATTCATCTTCAGTCTCCCACCTCCCTTTTTGGCAGCCCGGCTTCTGCCCAATTACCAAGAATTCCAATTTAATGGAGCTGAGTTAATAAGGTGTTACTTTATTAAAAGTATTAGCATTTGGGGAAATCTGGAGAAAGAATTGATTCAAGTGCTGTTAACTAGTGTTCTCAGACAGAACACTATTTCTCAATCTGTGATCCAGAAAAAGTTAACGCCTCAGAATCCCCTGGGGGTTGGATGAGTGGGAAGGGGGAGGCCTTATAAAAAGTCCTGGGCCCTACTCCAGAATCCCCTGGGGGTTGGATGAGTGGGAAGGGGGAGGCCTTATAAAAATTCCTGGGCCCTACTCCAGACCTACAACATCAGAATTTCAGGGTAGAGCTGAGGAGAGGGCATGCTTAACAGGCCCCCCCATAGGTGCCTCTGATGAACACTAAAGTTTGAGAAGCGCTTATGGAGGCTACTTTGGACATTGACTTAGAGCAAGGTAAAAATGCCTCTGACAGAGAAGAAAAGAGTGGGCATTGCAGGTTGAGGATGGTCCTGAGAAACTGTAGAGAAGTGAGAGTCAGCCAGCTGGATGAAAACAAAGAGTAGTAAGTAGACTGACTTCGCTAGCGTGCAGGAGCCTCGTTGGGGGCAGTAAGGAATCACCTTGAGTAGGAGAAGGGACAGCATTCCTAACAGAGCAGTCCTGCCAAGCCCAAGATACACTGAAGGAAGCAATTTCTATAATCCTCGAATCACTGGATGAGGGGTTCATGGGACTGCAAATGTGGAATTTCTGTCTCCCACAAAATGAGGGGAACATTAATACTACTCATTGGTCACTTAGCAATAATAGTCAACCTTACTGAACTTGTACTGTGAGCCAGGTATTTTGCACAGTATTCATGTGTCTCACATCACTGAATCCTCACAGCATTCCTATGAAGTAGGTAATATAATTATCCCCATTTTATAGATGAAGAAGCTAAAGCAAAGAGAGGTAAAATAACTTACTAAGGTCACATAGCTGGTAAGTGGCTAAACCAGAATTCTAACTCAAGTCTACCCTTCAAAATCACACCTTTAGTTACAGTGCTGAGTCACAGGGTCACTGTGCCTACAAGAGTTGATAGTACTGTACATAAGGGTGCATTCATTGTAATAATCATTATGCATGATGGAGGCTTGACCCTGGGGGTCTAAAGAAAATTTGGGTCATAATAAGTCTTGACTGAGGCCTGGATAAGCAGTCAATCTCATGTACTGCTGCCTCAAATCTTGGGCATGAATCCACAGCAAAAGTTAGAGATGGCAGCCAGCAAAACTGTCCTGAACCATAACCAGGAGTTAAGCAAAGTTGACCTCTGTTTATCTCAAATATCCTCTCTCCATCCTGGGCCCTCTCCTGGCCTTCCCAGCTGCCCAAGTTTCAACCCATTCCCACTTCTTCCCTGAGTGCCTTCCCCAATTAAGTTCTAGTCTGGTCACTTTATTAGAGCTAAAAAATTAATAGCTTCTAATAGCTTTGTTTCTGAACATGGGCTTTCTATCTTAAGGCAAAGGTGTGAGTAGAGCGGCAATTAGGTGTCAGGGGTGGAGTGAGGAGCTGCTTCTGGATCTCATTCTGTCTATTTCATAGGTGATGTAGGTGTTAGGCTGGCACTACAGTGTGGAATTTCCACTGTGATTCAGAGGTACAATATAGGGCATAGTGAATACTTTGCAGTTACCTGAAACCAAGAAAACTGAGTTAGACACTGCGATTCAATATACCAAGATTAAAGCAATTATTGTAAATTAGCTTAATCATTCCACCATATGCCTTCAGAGGCAGGTTTTTTTTTTCTTATTGTCACTACCAAATAAATGGAAGCTTGTAAATACAGATAAACTTAATTTTTAAAGGATTATCTATGCTCAAAGGTTCCAATGCTTTTCATTAAAAATTTCCTCATTCTATAAAGGAAAGTGTCTATGTTGTGGCAATGTGAAATACCAGGAAAGCATGTATGAAATATGCGAAAGAAATGATGGCTAACATGTCTGTTTTGACATTCCACTCACATATTTTTTTACTCTAAAGATAGCGAGATCTACTCTTAATATGGCATCTGACAAGGCCAGAGAACATGAAGTAACTGAAATGAGCCCTTCCCTTTCAAGCCACAGATTTTAGACTTGTGTTTCTGGAACACTCCAGCAAGGAATCACTAGAGGAGTACTCCAGAGGGAGAAAAGCAGTGCTTCTCAAGCTTTAATGTGCACAAAAATCATCTGAGAATCTGTTAAAATGAAGATTCTGATTCAGTAGTCTGGAGTGATGCCTGAGATGCTTCATTTCTAACAAGTTCCCTGGTGATTCTGATGCTGCTGGTCCAGGGAGTACATTTTGAGTTACAAGGAATATTCTAGATATAGTGTCCAGTTATCGAGCCCTCTTTGGCTAGTAGCACTTTAAGTCTGAATAGACTCAGTGGGAAAGTAGCACAGTTCTATCTGGACCAAGTGAAGGACAAAGGAAACAAATGGGAGGCAGATAGCATTCCTTCCTCTCAGGGATTCAAATACATGGGCTTCAAGCAAAACATACAGAAAGGTAGTTGCTTTCTCAAGCAAAGGGAAAAATATGCCTAGTGGTTCAGAGAATGTGTTCTAGAGTCATATTTCCTGGGTCCAAGTTCCACCTCTATCACTTCCTAATGGAGACCTTGATCATGTCATCTTTTCTCCCTGAACCTCAGTTTACTCCTCTGTAAACTTGAATAATAGAACCTATCTCAGCATGATCGTGAAGTTCAAATGAAATAAACAGAATAAAGCCTTAGAATAGCATTGGCTATAGAGTGCTCTCATGAAGTGGTAGCTATTGTCACACTTTCCATCTTTGAGCTGATCCCATTTAAGTACTACTGGGCTTTACGGAACCTAAAAGGAAAGAAGCGATGCGAACTCAACAGTTTATTGCTAAACCTGAGAGGGACCCCTCTGTTCTGGTGAGCAGAACAAAGAAGGCATCTCTTACAGGATAAGAGGCTTTTATGGCCAGGTTTTTGGGCGGGCATTTGAGGGGAGGGGTCAGGAAAAAGGTGGGCTTGTGGCTTGCTGACGTGTCCTCCAGAAAATGCTTGTAGCCTAAGTAAGATGAAACCTAGGTCTCTCTGAGATGGCGGGTGGGCTTATTCAGAAAGGTGGTGTTCCTGTCCGGGCTCTATCAGAACTGCGAGCCAGCCATGGTAATGCCGCATCTACATTTGTGGGAGTGTGTGCCATATCTACTTTTGATGTGACTCTCAAAACAGCTTCAATTTTTTGAGACTTAATAAAAGTTGGTGATTTCAGATTTAAATAAGTGGAATTCTAGATTAAAGTATGAAAATGGAATGAAAAACTCCCTGGCAGCAACTATGCTTATTTTGTGCTTTGACCCTTGTCACTGCTTCTGCCTACATCTTCTCTGGTTGAGAATCACTTCAATGAAGAAAGGATGATTTAAAAATAAAAATGGATTAGAGAAATGAACTGTGTTCTGTCTCTGCCAGAAGGAAATGTGGAATCTGGGCAATTATCCAGCCTGGGAGAGTCCAGGCCCAGGGGAAGGGAAGGAGAGAAGTATGCCTGAGAAAAGACCTTTCCAAGTCCATCAAGTATCCACAGCATCGCAGAGTTATGAATGTTGTCCTGGGATAAATAAGGGCATTAGACATAACCCCTGTTTCAGGGTCTTATGGTTGGATTTGAGAAAATACTGGAATAAAATACATGCCCTCCCCCGAACACACACAGATAGGCAATCACACATACCAACCTGTTGCCCAACTCCAGGGATGACAGCTGTTGGTTAAAGTGAAGGGTGTGTTTCTGAGTAAAGATTAGTCTAGAAGGGAAGGTTGAGTCAGACTGTGAAGGTCCTTGAATGTGACACAGAACCTGTGGACAATTAAAAGTTTATGATGTTTTGATAGGGGTAAGGGATACCATATGCAAAAGAGAATTTTAGGAAGATTAATCTGGTAAAAGTATGAACAATTCAATTTAACAAACATTTACTGAGTATTAGTATAACACCAGGTCCAAGGTACAGGGCTATACAAGGACACAGAAAAAAAGATAAAATCTATATCCTCTAAGAATTAAAAGCCTTGTCAGAGAGACAGATACACCTTCTGTACCAATATGGAATGATCTCCAGTATAAACTATTAAGTACAAAAACATAAGGTATAGAATAGTGTGTTTAGTATGCTGTGATTTGTTTAAAAAGGATGGAGGGAAGAAATGTATGTTTACATATGTATTTGCATGTGTATAAGGTTTTTCTGCCATGATGCACAAAAGACTAATAATATTGGTTGCCTCCAGGGAGGGGAATTAAGATGGCTGGTGGGGGGATGTGTCATTGTACACAGACCTTCTGGTACTCTCTGAGTTTTGAAACGAATGACTGTATTATCTACTCACAACATTTGAAGATATATAATAAAGTGATGTGATGACAGTATGGGAGAGGGAAAAGATGCATTTCAATTAAGAGAATCTGGGAAGACTTCTTAGAGCACCTGGAGTCTGAAGTTGAGTCTTTGGAAGGTAGCATTTCCCCAGGCAATGATTTGAGTGGAAGATATTTCAAGCAGAGCTCTGGCTCAGATTAAGCCACAGGGTAGGGACTAGATCTGTGCCATGCAGTACCGTGGCCACTAACCACATGTGGCTTCTGTGCCCCGGAGCTGGGGCTATTGTGTGTAAATTGAGTTGTCCTGTACATATAAAATACTCAAAGAAGTAATATGAGAAAGAATGTGAAATGTTTCATTAATAATTTTTATATTGATTACATGTTGAAAGGTATTTTGGATATAGTGGTTTAAATTAAATATATTAAAATTAATGTCACTTGTTTCTATTTTTAACTTTGTTTTTTATGGAAGGTTATTTAACATACAATATTATTTTAGCTTCAGGAGTATAATATAGTGATTCAACACTTAAATACATTATGAGTGATCACCATGATAAATCTAGCTATGATCTGTCACCATATAAAGTTGTTAGAATATTAACTATATTCCCTGTGTACATTAAATCCCCATTACTTATTTACTTTGTACCTTTTGTACTTTTAAGACCTCTACTCTATTTTGTACTCTTTTAAGTCCCTTCCCATATTTTGCCCATTCCCCAAACCCCTCCCCTCTGGCAACCATCAGATTGGTCTCCATATGTATGAGCCTGTTTCTGTTGTGTTTTGTTTATTCATTTTTTAGGTTTTACATATAAGTGAAATCATGTGTTATTTGTCTTTCTCCATCTGACTTATTTTACTCAGCATAAGACCCTCTAGGTCCCTCCATATTGTCACAAATGGTAAGATTTCATTCTTTTTTATGGCTGAGTAATATTCTACTGTAGATATATACTGCATCTTTTCCACTCATCTGTTGATGGATACTTAGGTTGCTTCTGTATTTTGGTTATTGTGAATAATGCTGCAATGAACAGAGGGGTGCATATATCTATTTCAGTCAGTGTTTTTGTTTTCTTCAAATACCCAGAAAGGAATCAATGGATCATATGGTAGTTCCGTTTTAATTTTTTGAGGAACCCTCATACTGTTTTCCATAGTAGCTGTGCCATTTGTATTCCCACCAACAGTGTACCAGGGTTCCCTTTTCTCCTCATTCTTGACAATGCTTCTTATTTCTTATCTTTTTGATAATAGCCATTCTGACAGGTATAAGGTGATATCTTATTGTGGTTTTGATTTGTATTTCCCTAATTTAGTGAAGTTGAGCAAACTTGCCTGTGTCTGTTGGCCATCTATATGTCTTCTTTGGAGAAATATCTAGTCAGGCTTTCTGCCCATTTTTAATTGGATTATTTGTCTTATATTGAGTTGTGTGAGTTCTATATTTTTTGGATGTTAACCCATTATTAGATATATCATTTGCAAATATCTTTGCCCATTCAGATGGTTGCCTTTTAATTTTGTTGATGGTTTCCTTCACTGGGCAAAAGCTTTTTAGTTTGATATAGCCCCACTTGTTTATTTTCACTTTTGTTGCCCTTGCCTGAGAGGACAGATCCAAAATATATTGCTAAGACTGGTGTTCAAGAACTTCATGTCTGTGTATTCTTCTAGGACTTTTATGGCTTCCAATCTTACATTTAGGTTTTTAATCCATTTTGAGTTTATTTTTATATATGGTGTAAAAAAGAGGCCCAGTTTAATTCTTTTGCATGTAGCTATCCAGTTTCCCCAACACAATTTATTGAATAGACTATCTTTTCCCTATTGTATATTCTTGCCTCTTTTGTCATATAAGTGTGGGTTTATTTCTGGGCTCTCTATTCTGTTCCATTGACCTATATGTCTCTTTTTGTACCAGTACCATACTGTTTTGATTACTATAGCTTCATAGTATAGCTGGAAATCAGAGGTCATGATGCCTCCAGTTTTGTTCTTCTTTCTCAAGATTTGTGTCTTTTCCAGTTTATTCTTATAATTGATTTCTGTTTTCATACTGTTGTGGTAAGAAAAGATGCTTGATATGAGTTCAATCTTCTTAAGTTTATTGAGACTTATTTTGTGACCAAACATGTGATCTATCCTGGAGAATGTTCCATGTACATTTGAAAAGAATTTGATTTGTATTGTGCTGTTTTTGGATGAAATGCTTTGTATATATCTAAGTCCATCTGGCCTAATGTGTCATTTAAGGCAATGTCTTATTGATTTTTCTCTCTGTATGATCTGTCCATTGACATACATAGAGTGTTAACTCTCAATTTCTCCCTCTGTGTTCATTAATATTTTCTTTATGTATTTAGGCGTCCCCATATTGGATGTATCGATATTTACAAGTGTTATATCCTCTTGTGGGATTGATCCTTTTGTCATTATGTAATGCCCTGTCTCTTATTACAGTCTTTATTCTAAACTCTGTTTTGTCAGTATTGCTACCCTAGCTTTCTTTTCATTTCTATTTGCAAGGAATATCTATTTCTATCCCTTCACTTTCAGTCTGTGTGTGTCTTTAGGTTTGAAGTGAGTCTCTTGTAGGCAGCATATCAATGGGTCTTTTCTGTTTTGTGTTTGCTCCATTCAGCCACCCTATGTCTTTGGAACATTTAGCCCATTTACATTTGAAGTGAATATTGATAGATATGTACTTATTGTGATATCATTAATGGTTTTCTGGTTGTTTTGGTAGTTCTTCTCTTTTATAGTTCCTTTCTTCTCCTGTGATTTGGTGAGTTTCTTTTAGTGTTATGTTTATATTCCTTTCTCTTTATTTTTTGTGTATCTGCTATAGGTTTTACCATGAGGTTCATATGTAACATCCTATGCATATTGCAGTCTATTTAAATTGTCAGTTAAATTCAACCATGTTGTAAAGGCACTACATTTTTACTCCCCCACCCATATTTTATGCTTTGTCATCACATTTTACATCTTATCACTTTGTGTATCTCTTGAATAATTATTGTGGGTCTATATGATTTTACTATTTTTTTAAAGGTGTCATTGATATACAGTCTTACAGCTGATAGTCTTTGGGGAGTTCCCCTGTACATAATTACTTGTTTTTCTCTTGCTGCCTTTAAGAGAGATCTTTAACTATGGGCACTTACTATAATGTGTCTTGGTGTGGGTCTCTTTGGGTTCATCTTTTTGGGGACTCTGTGATCCTAGACTTGGATGTCTGTTTCCTTTACCATGTTAGGGAAGTTTTCAACCATATATCTTTTGGTCTATAAGTCGGTCTTCTGTCCTTTTCTCTCTCTCTCATCTACTTCTAGGACCCCTATAATGTGAATGTTAGTATGCTTGATGTTGTCCCATCCTTTAAGTTATCCTCATTTCATGAAACTTTCTGTTTTTACTGTTCTGATTGGGTGATTTCCACTTCAGTGTCTTCCAGATCACTTATCCATTCTTCTGCATCTCTAATCTGCTGTTGTTGTCTATAGTGTATTTTTCCTTTTGGTTATTGTATTCTTCAGCTCTGACTGGTTCTTTTTTTATATTTTCTGTCTCTTCATTGAACTTCTCACTGTTCATTTTCCTTTCAAGTCCAGTAAGCATCTTTATGATCATTACCTTGAACTCTTTATCTGTTTTGTTTAGTTCATTTTTTGAGGTTTTGTCTTGTTTTTTTGTTGTTGTTGTTTGGAAAATATTCCTCTGTCTCCTCATTTTGCCTAAGTTTCTGTGTTTCTATGTATTAGGTAGATCAGTTGTGTGTCTGTCTTGAAGGACTGACTTTATGTAGTGTGGCCCAGTAGTGCAACTTCCCCTGGTCACCTAGCTAGGTGCCTTTCTGTGGGCTGCATGCACCCTCTTACTGTGGCTGGGATGTATTTGGTGCAGACTCACTTGTATGGGAAGTCGTTCTGCAGTGTGGCTGTCTGCAGGGCCTGGCTATGACTACTGTGGGTACACTGATGAATGGGGCTAGACCCTGGCCTGTTTGGCTAAGAGGCCTGACCATGAATGCTGTGGGTATGCTGGTGTTCAGGGTTGCCCACAGTGTGGCTGGCTGTGAGGCATGGCTATAAGAGCTGCAGGTGTGCTGTTGGACAGCACAGGCCTCTGGCGCAGGTGGCTCTGAAATCTGTCTGGGACTGTTGCAGGTGCTCTAGTGTGTGGGGCTGGCCTCCTGGGTCAGAGGTCACTTGTTGGGGGGTGTCAGTGCCAGCTGAGGCTGCCTGCTGGTTGTAGCGGGGTAAGAGGCTGTTTGGGAAAGGCATCAGGGTGGGGAAGGACAGTTGGACAGGGCAGCTACATAGAGGAACACTGAGCTCAGGTGAATGGTGCCAACACAGTAGATGGAGAGTGTGAGAAATGGCTCTACCAGTGACTGGCCAGCTAGGTAGAGGGAAGTGAAAAAAATGGTGCCAGCTAGCACTTTCACCCCAGAGACCATTGCAAGAGATGCTTGACTCTCCGACACACTCCCTAAATTTAATTAATGAATGTCCTTCACCTGTAACCCAGGTGCTTTTCAAACTGCTTCCTTTGTACTGAGACTTGGTGCCACTGAGATTGTGCATGCACCCTTTAAGAGCAAAGTCTTGGTTTCCTACTGCCCTCTGGCTCTCCTGGATGTAAGCCCTGCTGGCTTTCAAAGCCAGACATTATGGGACTTTGTCTTCCAAGTGCAGGTCCCCCGGGCTTGGGAGCCTGACGTTGGACTCAGACCCTTCATTCCTCAGGAAGGGATTCTATGGTTGTGATATCCCTCCCACGTGTGGGTTGCAGTACCAAGAGGTGTGGGTCCTGACTAGAACATGTCTCCGCCCCACCTATCAATCTTGATGTAGCTTTTTCTTTATATTCTTAGTTATGTAAGATTTATCCTGCTAGTCTTCAATTTGTTTTCAGAGATAGTGATTCTGTATATAGTTGTCGATTTTGGTGTGTCTGTGTGGGGACGTAAGCTCAAGATCTTCCTACTCTGCTATCTTGATGCTCCCCCAGTGTATTTATTTTTCTAAATGTAGCTACTAGATAATTTAAAATTACACCTGTGACTTACATTAGATCTCTGATGGTTAGTGCTGCTGTAGATAAATGGAGATTTTCAGAGAATGGTGAGTTAAGTCAGGATGGCTACAGCAAAGGATGTATGAGTAAGAAAAGGGAAAGTTGGAAAAAGTGAGCCAGGCCAGATTTTGGAGGGTGTTGACTACTTAGCTGAAGAGTCTGGACTTTAATTTTGTATTCATTGGTGAGCCATTGCAGGGCTGTAAGTGTGGGAATCAGATGATCAAATAGCTGCTTTAGACAGAGGTGAAAGCAAAGGCAGGAAGAACAGTTACGACAGTAATCAGAGTGAGGTGCTGGGGTCTGGGCTTGGATGGTGACTTTGAAATCAGAAAGAGATAATATAAACTATGCTATGAAGGATAATTAGATCTGAGTGGAGGTATGAGTATCAAAGACAACACAAAGTTTTGCAACCTTGGTGATTAGAAGCATGTCAGTGCCAGTGGTAAATATGTGAGCCTAGAGAGGGAGCTGGATGGGGATTGCCTGGAAAAGAGCATAATTTTGACATGGCTGTCTGAGACATGGGATTGAGGGTATGAGAGAAATAGATTTTTGAGTAGAGATGATCATGGCAGTCAGGTAACTATAATGATGAATATTTGTATAATATTATAATACACAAAATGCTCTCACATACATTATTTCGTATTATCCTTACAATAGTCCAAGGCTCAAAGTGTTTATCACTGTAATGAAATGCCAAGGGAAAATGTAGAGGCTCTAGATGATATAATTTCTGTTCTTCCAAGCTGCTGCTTAAATTGAGGACCAGGCGCAACCCTGGAAAAACCATCTTAGGTTCTCTTTAGTTGTTTTAAACATCATTTTAGAATGAGGAAACTGAGGCTCTGGAAAGTTAATGTTTATTACAGGACTAGGTAGAAGTCAGATAAGGGCTATGGTAGATTGCATTACTGTTTCCAGTTTAGTTTTTCCTCCCTGTTAGAAAGCACATCCTTGTGTCCTGCCATGAGCCCTGGCAAACTGATGTGCACTTGGTTGTAGAAGTTGTTTTGGCCAATGGGATGTGAGCCAAAGAGTCCTCTGCTGCATATGATCAGAAGCTTTAAAACCCATGCCACGGTTCAGCCTTCTTTTGCTCTTTTTCCTCTAAGAATGGCATGTCCCACATGTCTCCTTCAGCTAAGATCTTGATTGAAGTTTGGGGGTTGTTTGTAGCCAAAGTACAAACAAGCCAAAGCTCACTAATGTATTCCCTGTTACAGGTGCTTTATTTCCATTACACTGACTCTACATAAGTGCTCACTTTTCCTTTGGTTAACTTCTAGTTATATTTTAGATGTCCAATTAAATCACTTCTTCAGGGGAGGCTGTTCTTGACCACCCAGTTTAATTTAGGGCTAGGGCTCTCTCCCTACCATGCACACATACATCATTATTTTCTCCTATGATATCTGTATTCTTTCCTCTTTGGGCGCAGCAGGGGAAATAATACTCCTGAAGAACCTTCTAGGTGCAAGGATTAATTATTATTATTATTATTATTATTATTATTATTATTATTATTTGGTACTTCTCTTTCGAGGAAACTTTGAAAGTAGTAGCACTTTATAAAACCCTTAAAAACAGATTCACTCAACAGACCTCTGCGGCTTGGCAGCTTTCCTGCCTAATACCAGGAAGCCTGTGGAAGCCTGCAGATAGGCTAGAAGGACACCTTCGAAAGAAAAGAGGACTGTTGCCATAGAATGCTTAGTTCTATGGAGTAAGAGAGTCACCTGCCTTTCTGCTTCTGAGTGGTTGAGACAATTTAGTGAGAAGTGGGAGGGCGGGGAAGAGAAAGAGACTATTGGGAAATGGGAATTATGGGCTTGGTACAGTTCTGGTCCAAACAAGAAAAATTAGGCCTATTTCCTGTCATTTTCACCTGCTGAGAGACCACTTAAGATGTGGCTCTGGACAACATCATATCAAGCTAGGGATCAAGAGTTTGAAGGTTTGTGCAAAATTGCTGGCTTCTTCTTGACAGACACATATATATATCTGCATGTTCAGGTGGTGGGAGGGAGAAGGAAGCAGCAATTTTGTATTTTAGATCATGAAATCTCTTGTATGGAGAAACCCATGAGGTCCCACAACTTGAACTGTTGAAACAGCGAAGACTCAGGACGTAGCAGTGTCAGTGGGTGGAGGCGATGACCCGTGAGGTCCCTTTCCTGCAGCGATGCCCATTACTCCTGTGACCCTAAAGTTCCTGCCTTCTGTGACTGTGGAACACACAGCCAGGGTAGGTTACTTAGGCAGGGCAGAGGAGGGAAGCTTATGGGAATACACTGTACTTTTAAAAAGTAAAACAAATGTAATAAAAAGCAGGCAGCATAATTGCCATGACTTATACCTCATGACATTTGATAATAGCAAGGTTGGTACATTACAAATAAGTTCCACATTTACAACTCTGTCTTGATATTTACACTTATTAAATTGTTTAGGGAGGTGGTTCTTAGATGCTGGAGGCCCATATATAAAACATATTAGCATAATTGGATTACAGCCAAATCCCTCAGTGTACATTGCTGATACTTGTTAAAAGCTTGACCTTGGAGGAAAAACCTTCCTCTTTGTCTTCAATCAGTCATCAGCTCCTGAAAACAGTCCTCTGAAATCAACTTCCAGTCCGTGGTTGGGGTTGCCTGTCCTCGATCCTGACCTTAGGCAGGCCCTCAGCTCCCAGGACAAGGGTGAAGGCTATGTTCTCACCTGGATGAGGAAATTGGCTGTGACTTTCCATTACCTGTACCAAACATTCCTTTTCACTTGTTTAATTCACCGAGAGTTGACACTACACATTAATTCATTGAGCAATTGCTTTGTGTAAAAGCCCAGAGATGAATGAGACAGTCATTGCCATCAAGAAACTTCTGGTTTAGTCAAGGACACAGACAACTAACTTTAGTAGAAGACAGAATGAAATAAGGGCCATAGTAGGAGTATGAACAAATTGCTATTGGAGCATAGATAACACAATTTATTTTAATGAGGGAAGGAGAATTAGGGAAGGCTTCAGAAGGGCTGCATTAGTCCTTGAAGGATTGATAGGAGAAAAAGATTGAAGTTGGGAGGTGAGGTCATACCAGTCAGAGTAAAGTGCATGTCCACAGAGTGGCATGATGGTATATACATGTTTAGGGATGTGATAATATTTGTTTATCACTGGCAAGTTCCAGTGATAAATCCAGCATAGCATGGCTGGAGGGATAATGAAGAAGTTTGAAAGTTATGTTTGAGTCTATTTCTGGGACCTTTGAAGCTCATACTAGCTTTGTTCATTAAGGGGAACAATCAAAATTTTTGAAGTGGGCCAAGAAAGACATTTTAGGGAGTCGTCTCTAGCAGTGTGAAGGATGGAAGCAAACTCCTCTGCCTGTCTGGGCATTAGGGGAGAGGGAATGATACAGGAGGCTTCTAGTGTTATTAGCCCTTAGAGACCGGGAAACGTGTAGCCGCCATAATAAGACAGGCAACCTGGCTAGAGGGACAAGTTTGCTGGAGAAGAACATAATCAGTTGGGAACATACTGAGTTTAGTGTGTGAGCTATCCTTTACAGAGGGCAGGTGGTTCTGGGGTTCAGGAGAGAACTCACAGTCATCTGCTGGTAGGAAATGGGCAAAGTTATCAAAATGGCTAAGATGCCTCTAGCAGTGGGGTGCATACAGATGAATACTGGAGATCCTGCCTATATTTAAGGGTCATGTGAAGATAACCGCTAACGAAGGGGCAGAGGAATTTTCTGAGTGATAGGAGAGGACAGGGTAGGTGTACTTTGTGGAAGAGTGGGAGAAAGTAAGCGAGATGAGGATTAAGAAGAATTCTAGGATTTGGCAATTAGGTGGCCATTAGTGGCCTTGAAGGAGAGAGATTCCCAGGAAAGTTGCTGTTGTTCTTTAATAGGATGGAGGAGACTGGAGGATGCTTGTAGACATAAAGGAAATAAGATGATGGAATAATGGGTGTGAAAAGTGAAAGTCCTCTCAAAAGTACAAAGTACCACAGAACATAAGGTCACAGCAAGTCAGCTTTTTATCCCAAATGCTCTGGAGTCAAAAGGTCATTGACATCTAGCACATGCTGTGATTTTTATTATTCTACTGAATTCTGCTGAGGGGCCTTATTCCCGACTCCTTTTATTTCCCTTCCTTCCTTCCTTCCCCCAAGCACTACCATAGGTACTATTAGTTTTCAGCCAGGTAAAATATTTCATGGCTTGATTTTGGCAGAAAGTCTAAGCCACTGTGCTACTATATATCATAGACTTCCATTTGGGTATTTTCAATTTAATTCCCATTGTGATTTTTTTTTTCCTTTTAGGAAAATGAAGGGACAATAACACAAGGTATTTGGGGGCAGGGAGCTGTGAGAGGAAACAGATTCATAAACCAGGTCCACTTCCAAAACAAAAAAGTATTAGCCCAAATAGAGCCATTCCATGTCATATGTACCCAGCAGTTGAGTGTATTTGGGAGGGAAACCTATTAGTTCTTTGTGTAGAAAGTATTTAGCATAATGAGAATAGACTTGGGCACAATTTGGAAGTTGGGAGAGATTCCTGGGAAAACGAAACAGGAGAATTTCCTGTTCTTTTAGAGAGTAGTGAATGTCCAAGAGCCTTTTAAATGTATGGCTTAAAATAGTAACCAGACACTTAAGAAGTGCTAGCTATCACTAATTAAAGCTTTTTCTAGACATTATACTCCATCCAGATGCCTTTCTTTCCTGCCAGTATGAGACCAAAACTGAATCAGTACATCTTAAAGCCCAGTCAGTCTTTGTCAGTTTTTTGTTTCTTTGAATAGCCATTCATTGTTTTGATTTTTGGTATCATTAAAAAGAAATGAAAAGGGAATAGGAAAGGGAAAAAGAGGGAAAGAAAAAGAGCGCAACCTTGAGCGCCTCCCTTTGCCCTCATTACCATAACCACTATATCGCTGAATAAGTCCTTGTGCCGAATCATGTTCTCCTGTCTGCTCTCTGTCTTTATGACTTGATGCTACTTGCATATATGTTTGTATGAGCCATTCAACAGCAGCGATAATAGGACTGTATCACGTGTCAGAGCTGCAGCTGTGCACAGCCATGGCATCACTGCAAATATGAGCTCTCTCCCCGTGTTCAATTTTTCTGTTGAAAGCAGCTCATCTGTCACTCAGGTCTGAAACCTTGGTGTCCGATTTGAAGCCTCCATTTTCTCCTACCCTCATATCTAATTGATTGCCAGTTCTTTTGATGCCACTTGGATCTGTTTCAATGATGCTACCCTAGTATAGGTCCTCATTATAAATCGAAAGTATTATTGCAATAGCCTCCGACAAAGTCAGCCATCTGTGACCTCTCCTGTCTCTCTCCTATGCAGAATTTTTAGAATCATCTTTCTTAAGTGCTCCTTATCATTTCTTTCCTCAAAATCCCTCAGTATTTCCCTACCATTTATGAAAGCAAGCCCAAACCCCATAGCTACTGCTGCCTTTCATGGACCTTACACTCTAGTCCAAACAAATGATTCAGTATTTCCTGTAGATGCGTATCAGTTTGTACTTCTGCTCATGCCTTCCCTCCCTGCTCAGAAAGGCGTAAGCTCCATGAGAATAGCAAACACATCTATCTGATTCACTGTTATGTTTCTTAGAGCCTAGTGTTGTGGTTGGCACACAGTAGATGCTCATTAAATATTGACTGGATGACTAACGGCTTCACATGCCCAAACATACTGGCCCTTTAAATTTCAGTTCACATGCCACTGCCACCAAAAAGTCTAGACTGGTACCTCTTCCCCACCTAATACCTACCGCACCTCACCTTTCCAAGTTTTTTTTTCCTGACCTGCCATAGGCTTCACCTATACCACCCTTATGACATTGGTCACTTTCTTCCCATCTTTGATTACAATTCTTTTTGAACATTCCCATCTCCCAGTAGATCATTAGATCCCTGAGAGGAGGAGCTAGGTTTAATTAATGATTGTGTCCTGAAAAGCAACATGCACCAAATGGGTGCTCAATGATTAGAATAACCACACTGGAGGCTTCAGCAAAGCAAAGAAGTTGAGGGTTTATTATTTCTAATAATAAGAGCTCCTGGGGTTAGCTTTTAAACATCAAAAGGTGAAAATATTGTTCCAACTTCAATTTGCCAAAATATAGGTGAAATACTGGCTGAACCTCTAGTAGCCAAGATATAAGTGACTAAAGATTGAACTCTGGCTAATCTCTAAAAACTTGGAATAAAGTCACGGTTTGTATAATTGATGAATTTGTAAGTTGTTTTTCCCTGCAATGGATACCAACTGTAGTCGTAGTTTATTTGTGATTATTGGGACTCTAGACATCTAAATAAATCCAGTCCTTAAATAGGATCTTTGGCTATTGGCTTTCTTTTTATTATAAATCAAAACCATGCCACTGTGTTACATACATTGCATATGTATTATCAATTTCCAGGGTGCCACTTCCCTTTGAGTTCTTGGTTATAAGCTCAAATTCCCCTAGTTGCGGATTCTACGGTTTTCAGATTCCCTACTAAGGAATGTTGCCTACTTGGGTCTCTGGGGGAAAAAAGCCGATGTATCTGATTCCTGGAGCAAACCATTCAAAGGCAAACAACGATCTTGCCAGGCACTTTGGATCATATCATTTATAGATCTGGTTATTACTTTGTCCAACCCTCTGTCTTCAAGTCATCCCACCTATGATGAGAGATTCTTCTGAAAGTCCTCCAGAGAATAATTACATACAATCCTTTATTACTCACCCAGACTTTTACCCCTCTGAGCATTTGAAGCCCATTTGCTTTCATTCTATAATCAAGACAGAAAAACCGTTTTTGTAGAAACATTTTTCCTAGAGGATGTAAATCACCCGTCTGACTTTTCTGGACTTTTAAGTTGTGCAAACATCTCTCCACTACACTGGCAAGAAGTGCTAAAGAATACCTAAAAAAAATCTTATGATTCCCACAGGTATGTGTGTCTTTGACTATAGCCCTTGATTTCCACCTGACCAGGTCCTTAAAGAAACAGTCTTGTGCTTCTTCTGTTCAGTTGAAGCTTCTCCTAGAATGTTCTTATGTTCTATCTTTATATTTTAGTTTGCACCTTTTCAGTCATCCTTAATATTAATTATCACAGGCAGCACAATATTTAATTTATATCTCAACTTTATTGAATAATTAAGTATGCATTACACACAGATTACAAGTCATTCTTAGTCCTGCAAAGAGACAGATGTTTATTCCAAGGCAAAATGAGAGCATGAACCCACAGTTCTACTGCTACTGAACTACTTCTGGTTGTGTTGGCGTGGCCACAACCTCCCTGAATACCCATCAAAGCAGGCTTTGCGGTCACCTCTCCCTTCAGCTGGGGGATTCACAATATCTAAAGTAAGTTTGTAAAGAACCCTTCTGTATCAGAGGTAGTTTTATGCCTGCATCATGAATCATAGAACACATTTGGTCAAAGACTCCATAAAAGGGGCAGAAGAGATACCCCAGAGCTCACAGTTGGAACCAATTAGTTTTTTCAGGCTAATTGGCTATAGTAGCAAATGTATGAAACCAAAGTGTAGAGCAACCTGTTTAGCCATTTAACATCAAAGCATGCGGTAGCCTGTGCAAACGATAGCCTTTAGAGACAACCTTGAATTTGGCTTGAGCACCGACAATGCATTTTAAAAAGTAAAAAGTACATTTAGGTGCCATGACTAGTGTAGTGAGCTGACTGGTGACTCCCCAAAGGCATGTCCATGTTTTAATTCCTGGAACCTGTGATGTTACTTTATTTGGAAAAAGGGTCTGGACAGATATAATTAAGATCTTGAGATGAGGAGATTATCATGGATAAACTGGGTGGGCCCTAAATGCTATCACAAGTGTCTTTATAAAAAGAGGTAGAGGTAGATTAGATATCCAGAGGGCAAGGTGAGGGAAGAGAGAACAGAGAGAGATTTGGCATCAAGCCAAGGAAGGATGACAGTCACAAGAAACCAGAAGAGGCTATAGGAATGGATTTTCCCCTAGAACCTCCAGAGAGAGTGCAGCCCTGCCAAAATTGCCAGTTAGAACTTCTTGCCTCCAAAATAGTAACAAACTACATTGCTGTTGTTTTAAGCTAAACATACTTAGAGTAAGCTGTTAACCTAGTACAGATTTTAGTACCAGGCAGTAAGGTACTGCTATAATACCTAAACGTTTGGAAGTGGTTTTGGAACTGGACAACGGGTAGAGAAGAGGCTGCATCTGGTTGAAAAATCATACTGTTAGACTGTTAGAAATATGAATGTTAAAGGTGCTTCTGGTGAGAGCTCAGAAGGAAGTGAGGAACATTTTATTGGAAACAAGAGGAAAGATGATCCTTGTTATACAGCAGCAAAAGCTTATCTGAATTGTCTCTAGCAGTTATGTGGAAAGTAGAATTTGTAAAGTTAGAAAAGGAACGTGGATATTTAGCTGAGGAGATTTCCAAGCAAAGTGTTGGACATAATGGCCTACTTTCTGATTGAGCTTAAAGTAAAATACAAGAGTTAAGAGATAAATTGAGGAAAGAACTGTTAAGCAGAAAGGACCCAGCACTTGGTGGGTTGGGAAATTTTGAGCCTATTCAGATTGCAAAAGATACTAAAATTAGGAGATTTCCTGTTAGGATAATGTGCTTTGGCGATAAAGCCAAAGGTGTGGCTAGACAACCTTTGGCTAGTACTTAAGAGAGCAGGCATTGACCCATGGATCCATTCAACCATCTCAGTAGAAGCCAGGAATAGAGATGGGATTATCTGGCAAAGATCTGTGAGGACTCTCTTGTCTTACTATTGAATCAATGTGACATACCCAGGAGGCCTACAAAGGTTTTGAGAATGTTGCATCAGCAGAAACAGTCCCAGGTTAGCCTGAGAGGGACACATAGGGCAAAATGAATGAAGGCTGTCAGAAGACCAAATTTTTACAGGCAGGAAGCAGGCTGATAAGGCTGCAAATATGTGCTACCCCATGATATAAAGGATTGCCCCTAGGGCAGAGGCAGAAGACCCAGTATGGGCACAGAAGCAGAGACTCAATTCATGACCCAGAGGCCAGAGCTGCAGACCTAAAGGGTGGGGGCCTGAGACATGAAGAATTATTGTCAGGTCTTGAAACCTAAAGGGATGTTGCCTGCCTGAAGTTTGAAAATCATCAGGACAGGGAACTCCTTTCCATTTTCTCCTTTTTGGAATAGGATCCATAACTATTAATCTTATGCCTGTCCCACCATTGTATTTTGGAAGCATGTAACTTGTTTCACTGATTCACAGGTGGAGAGAAATTTTGCCTCTGGGATTTTCACCTAGTCCTGATTTAGCTGATGATATTTGGGACTTTTGAACTGATGATGTTTGGATGAGATTTTAGATTTAGAGTTGTTGCTTGGAGTTGATGGGTTGACACTTTTGGAGGTATTGGGAAGGGGGGAATATATTTTACACAGGGGACAAATTTGGGGAGCCAGAGGGCAGGTTGTAGAGGGCTGATGGTCACTTCCAAAAAGATTCATCCATCTTAATCCCTAGAACATTATTTCGAAAAAGGGTCCTACAGATGTAACCAAGTTTAGGATCTTGAGATAAAATTACCCTGGATTATCTGGGTGGGCCCTAAATTCCAGCAAAAGTGTCCTCATAAAAGAAAGGCATAGGAAGATTAGATACACAGGAAGGTGATGGTGATGTGAAGGTGAAGCAGAGAGGGATGCTGCCATCACCCAGGTATGCCACTAGCTACCACATGCTGGAAGAGTCAAGGGAAGATGTTGTTCCTCTAGAGCCTCTGAAGGGAGTATGGCCCCTGATTTAGGACATCTGGCCACCTGAACCATGAGAGAATACACTTCTGATATGTCACACCACGAAGTTTGTGGTAATTTGTTATAGCCGACACAGAAACTAATACAACTGGTAAACACTTAAAGGGTTTTGCACTTTTCAAAAACATTCTGAAGAAAATCTGCATAAATTGGTGCTTCTCACATGGGGCAGTAATAAACCCAACAAAAGACTTAGTATAATATACTAAAAATGCTACTCTCTTGTTTTTGGTGATAATTTTCAACCTACAACAAAACTGCAAATGGCTAGAGCAGGACCATTACAAATCTGGGAAGCAAACCCTTAAATTATTAAAACTTCATGAAAGACCCTGAAATACTTCATAATGTTTGTGAAAAGCATATGGGATTGCTTCTAAATACAAAGATATAATTTATCAGTAATAGTTCTTCAATTTTTTTTTTCACAAACTAAAAAATAAGGCAAGTTCACATCTGGAAAAGGTGATACACATTAGTGTTTCCACCTTTGACCAGCTTGCTAATACGGCATGGCAAATACCCCCAAATTTCAGTCAGGGTTAATATTTCAAAATAATAGTTTTCCCACAACTTGAAAAGCTGTCAAAAGACTGAAAGCAGCCATACCATGAAGATTCAGAAAAGACTTCATGAAGTCAAAAATACACAGGTTATTCACATAAACTTGAAGAACTTAAGTCTTTGTTGTTGTTACAAAAACAAGGTATGAAATTATGTCCCTTAAACTTGTTTGTGTGCGCATATGTGAGTGTCCTCAGATAATTTAAAATGGTAAAATCTCAGATACTGTTAGTCTGTCTGATTTCTCTAATGTAGCAGCTTCAGAGCTTTTTAAAGTATAATTGCCAAGAAAGAACACACGGAGGAGCAGGCAGAAGTTTGAATCACTGTACATCTATATTAAAGGAAACTGTGAGCTACTGGTCACTTGTTTATATTATCTTCGGTGGTGACTTGGCAAGCCAGTCATTTGTTCTTTCTGAATATCTAGAATGTGCTTTGGAGGAGTAGAGATAGGATATTGTATATAAGAAATAGTCATAGTAAGAAATCTTTTATGATAATCACAATCATCTGCATGGATTAGTCTTAAAATTGCACTCTAGAGAAGTCACACATTATTTCAATGCATATTTTCAAACAACAGACAAGTTAAGTGTAACTTGTACTCCCTCATCTCTTTAAGAAAAATGTAGAGTCTATTTTTTCTCCTAGAGCTGTTTGGCAGCGTCACTTTAATATATTAATGTAAATATGATGATGATCGAGAAGTTCACTTGGTCACTGGGATGTGGAATTATTGTAATAGGAAATATAAATATATATTCATATATACACATACATACATACAATTTCTTTTTCTTCTTCATGCCATCAAGGCAGAATTGGAAAGTGAGTGGGAAGACAGATAGAACAATTGACCTTTCAGACAGTTTCTGCTGCTTCCTGCAGAGAGAAATCTTTTTCCTCTCAGGTCTTCTAGAACTCTATTCCCTGCCTTCAAGGGGGGTCATGGGAGAAAGAGACAACAGAGGCAGTAGAAGAAGTAAACCACAAAGACTAGGAATCGATATCTACCTTTAAAAATCTAAATAAAGGTAATAGAATTTTCAGGTTCATCCCTAGCATAAACATTAAAATGTGAGGTTTTTCTCAAAAATAGCCATATAAAGTTATTTGTATAAAGTAGATATATGTGCACAATTAGAAAATACCTCTTTGAATAAACTTTAAATCACTTTCTCTAACTGCTTCTGTTAAACTTTGGTTTATTTTTAGCAATGATAAGTGCCTGCAATATCATGCTGAAACTCTAGATTGATGATAAGTTTAATTTCAAGCCAATGCAGATGAATCCATCAGCTTTCACTTGGGATACGATTGTGAATAACTTGACACGGGTGAAGCAGGGCTTTTTTTGCATTTCCAAAGTGGCTTCTCTTACACAGTGTGCAATATTAGTGCCTCTCTAAATCACATCTGTAGTGGCCCTTTCTTTTTCTATGTGACAGGAATTACAAGAGGACATTGAATAATTCTCTTTCTTTTCTTCTCTTCCTTTTTATTTGGAGGGACCTGCAAATTTGAGTAAAACTAAATTTTTGATAGACGAAATGTCTTTGAAACCCTTAGAACTCTTCAGTTTTTATACCGTTCATCATCACCATCAGGTCGCACACGATGACAAGTAATCCACATCTTCTCGCTAAAACGGAACACATGTCTTACGATCCTGATGATTGTGTTCATATTAGTGGAACTGTGGGAGGAGTCTTGGAATAGCTTTATAAATGCACACTACCTTACCCGGCTTAGCTTGCTCTTTGTAGAAATGCAGTTATTCCCTCCCCATCCCTTGAATGTATGTTTTGCTCTCTAAAGGTATAATTTTGTTTACTTAAATATTTTCATGTTCTTTGGTATCAGGAATCACTCAGATTCCATTGTTGGCGAGAGCGGGACCTTTCCAAAGGTACTCGTCTGGTATCTGTAAGACAAAGAGAAAAAGAACCAAAAACATGGTGAGCATTAGATCTTAGCTATGATACGATGTCAGGTCAAGAGAGGTTTTCAAATAGTCCTGAAAAAAATCACTTCAAATGAATATGTAAATAAGTAACAAGGAGCCCAGATCTGAGAAGTACATGCGGCAGCTTCCAGGCTGAGTTCAAGAGTTCTGCAATCAGCAATAAATGACTTTTCTCAGTAAGTGAAGTCAGAATGATGAAAGAAATGGAGGAATTCTCTCAAGCACAGTCCCCTTGGAAATAGCAGGTGACAACAAAATTCCTTGGTAAAGATGTTAAATGGAAAGGATCTACATACAGTGCCTTTTGTTGGAAAGCACTTCAATTCCCCATGAGTTTTCAATCTGCATGTTGGCTACCTCTAGAGGACACCAGTGTGGGTAGAGTAGAAAAGAGTTTTTATTTTTTATTTTTTACAATGATTGCAATATGTGGCAATAAAACCAGCTACTGAGTCTGCCTGATTGTGTGATGTAAACAAATTCAGTACATTACATAGTCATTATGGGAATGAATAATGAATAGGTCCCATTCCCCTCACCTACCACAAGAAGAATAATCAGTGTAGAGATAACTGTTGTCACAGAGCTTGGAAAGCAAAGTTTAAAAGCATTGAAAGTTGCTGAAAATAGTTTTAGCTTTAATAGGAAAAAGGTTTACAGCTCTGCATTGTGATGACGACTATTATGTTATTATCACCTCTATTTTATACTCAGCTTAAATGCAATTGATGTGGGTGAAAATCCCTTTCTGACAAAAGCATAATATACTTAGATTCTCTATTTAGAATGAGACTAGGTCCCTAGAAATAATGACAACCACCAGCACTTACATAAATGCTAACACTTTACACTTGTTAATTTGCTAATTCAGACAACATCCCCAGGAGGTAAGCCCATTTCATTTTATCCTATTATCTCTGCTTTAGTGATGAAGGTTACACAGCAAATCAATGGTATGATGGGGGATTATAATGCAAAGTTAATGCCTAAATGTCAGGCCTGCTTTGTTCAGAGGTAGATGTTGCAGCCTCCCAAGCTGCTACTCATTTCCCCGCCTAAGATGATGATGCCCAGGGAACACATCGTCCTGTTCCATAGGGTGGGTGCGCTGGGAGAAGTGCTGAGGTTTGGCCATGGTACCTTTCTCATCTGTGCTAGTGTCTCTTTACTGATTCCCGATAGTCTGTGGTCAATACACAGAGCAAAGCTAACTGGCCTCCATGACCTTAGCCTCATTAACACCATGGTGTGAGAGCACTGAGCCAGACAATCATTAGCTTAAAGTGCTTTATAATGCAATAATACCACGAAGAGGTGAGAAAGAAAGAGACGTTTTCTCTATTCAGAGATATATGAGTGATGGATTATTTGGGTATCCTTTTAAAGACACCATTAAAAAATCCATTATGTAGCTTGTATTATGGATCACAATTCAGCTAAAAATGTGAAGATAACATTCCTAGACAAAGGGCATATTACTTAGATGTTACTGGTTCGCATACTTGGTTTGGGACTTCCTAGAAAACATTTAAAAGTGAGATTGTAATATAATAGTGACCATTGCATTGCTAGCATTTAAGCATTCAGTGTTAAGGCTATCAGATATGAGAATGATAGTGCCATTCACAGGATTGTCCCAGCTCAGGGGGAAAAAAAAAAAAGGTTTGTGCTTTGGTGGTCCTACATACTAAGGTCAATTGGCATCTGTACTCACTCCAGGAATGCCACTGGCATCCCATATCATCACTCATGGCCTAACGGATTCAAGAGAAATACCACATCTAAAAACCCAGCCTCACAGCATTGTAAGAAATGATATGAGGATTCACATCAACCTGTAACTTATTGGCAGTGTTTGCTGTAAGAAAATAAACTTCCAGGTCAAAATGAACTGAGGAAAGGGCACTGAAGCTTTTGAAAGGCAAGATAAACAGTGGTTCAGGACCTAAATCCAACTCTTGGAATCTGCAAAAAAAATTGTTCTAGATTTCTTCCCTCCCTCCCTCCCTTCCTCTCACTCTTCCTTCTCCATTCTCTCTCTCAATCTCTTAAAAAAAAAAAATTAGTACCGAATCAGTCCCCATGTTAATAATAATAAGAGGAAGTAATTCTGTAAAGGTCACCACTTCTTTTCTTGAAATGTCAATCTACAACCTTCTTTATGAAAAAATTTCCTTAGAAACAATGGCAGCAATGACTGATCTGGATTTTGTGACTTATTTACAATTCTCCAGCTTTTATGTTAAAACTATTTTAGACATGAAATATATATTTATACTCTAGACTTGTATGGATCAGACCAGAAGTGCAATTTAGAGGATAACATGTTATATATATATAACATGAATAAATAAACATATATATATATTCATCTCCACATTCTAATAGTTTGCAATCTAATGATGACAAATTTTCATAATTGGATTCATACCTTCATTGAAGCAGAGATTGAGAATCAATTAATTTTTTGAAATAAAACTTCTATATTTATAATATTAAATATTAATGGGTAGAAATCAGTGGCCTGACTCTCATAAGGTCAGGACACATAGGTGACATTAAAATTATAAGAAAGGAGCAAATGTTAGATATTATACTGTTGGAGGTGATGGAGTAATTTGTATGACTGTGAGAATGATTTGAATTTCCTATATGGAAAAATAGGTGGAAGAAGTGGATACTCATGGAATATTATTTGAGAGCTCCAGTAGACCCCGACTGAACCAAATTCACTTTACTAACCAGTTTTATTCTCCCAACATCACTGATACTAGAATAGTTTAGAAGGCAGAAATTGGGGCCTCCCCTCCAAAAAGTCAATAGCTTAAAACATATGTGTTTACCTGAGATGGTGTGGAGGACTTTGTTAACAAGTAAAGCTTCCCTTTCCAATTTGCCTATTGTCTTCGGCAATCAAAGAGAGGAAGTTTGGGGGGGGGGGTTGGTGTCTGTCTCTGTATACTTATGGGGGTTACTGTGCAGTGACATATGGGAAAACACATTTCATTAGAGGATGGGGAAACATGATTTGTCATAATCTTCCTCTGCTTCCATTTTCTTAATGCATGAGGTAACATATTACAGGCACATCTCTGGGATACTGTGGGTTTGCTTCCAGACCACCATAATAAAGCAAATAATAGCAATAAAATTAGCCAAGTGAATTTTTTGGTTTCCCAGTGCATATAAAAGTTATGGTTAGTCTATTAAGTATACAATAGCATTATGGCTAAAAAAGTGTATACCTTAATTAAAAAATATAGCTAAAACTGCTAACCATCATCTGAGCTTTCAGCAGGTCGTCATCTTTTTGCTGGTAGAAGTTCTTGCCTTGATATTGACGGCTGCTGACTGATCAGGGTGGTGGTTGCTCAAGGCCGGGGTGGCTGTGGCCGTTTCTTAAGACAATTAAGTCTGCTGCATTGATGGACCCTTCCTTTCATGAATGATTGTTCTATAGCACGTGATGCTGTTTGACAGCATTTTACTCACAGTGGAACTTTCCACCTCCCTCCTCTGCAGACTTCTACTTCATGTCTCAGCTTAACCATCAGCCTCCTCTGGGGAGAACTTTCCATGCATCCTTCCCAAATTTGGTAAAGTGCCCTTACATGTTCCCATAACACCCTAGGTTTATCATTATCACACTGCACTACAACATCTCCAATGAAACACCCACAGATGGGAACATTTAAACTTGCAACAAAGGGTCTTTGTGTCTATGATCTCCCACATTACTGCTTACACAGGTCTGTATAGTGAAAAAAAAGCCTGGAGAGTCTAATATATCCTCATGGCCTAAGAATTCATGAAGGGATTGTATTGTTTGTAAACACAAGGATTGATGCAGCTGTAAAGCCTGCAATAAACCTCCTGAATCCACTGTAGTTGGATATGCACACCCTAACGGAGTAAAGCCCTGTCTTTGAAATATGTCCCAGGTGAAGGTGAAAAGATTCTGATATTATAGAGAGTGACCTGTGTTAGGCAGGAAAATAGATATGAGCTGGGTGGAAAGAGAATAAGGCCAGGAAAAAGCCCACTAAAAAAGACCCAGAGTTAATCAGTTAAAGCTCAAAAAGACAGTAGCAACTTGGCCTGGAATGTTTGAATATTCCTTAGATAAAGGAAAGTACCTCAGCATAACCGGTGTCTTTATTGTGTTAATCATGCAGGCCCAGCTTATTTTTTTAACTTTACCTATATGCTGTTTTTTTCTCCTTCAGCCCTAATCAAGTAATTTTCAACCTGGGCAACTAATTTAGCAAGCAGGCCCAGCAGTAAACAACATAGTAAAAGGCAGGAAGGATTCCATCTTAAAAATGAGATTCTATTTTAAAACCCAGAAAGTTATGAAGTAAGATTCTTAACTTACTCTTTAGCAAGCAGACAATAGCTCAGCCCACCTTGGGGGCTGGGCAGGCAGTCTTGTTTGATATGCTCCCAGACCAAGATGCCAGTATCTCAGGGAGAAATCAGAGCAGTAAATTCCTTGTGTTAATTTTAAATATTCAGGGACCACTTAACAAGTTTGTACCCCCAGCCTGTGGTCACATTCCTGAAGAATCCTTGTAAGGGGGAACCCCTAATCTTTCAGGGTGCTCCTCTCTCTGAGGTGGCCTGCACTTCCTAAGTGCATAACCTTTTAACTTTAAACTTTCTCTTTTCAACCCTTCAGTGCACTCCTCTCTCTGGGGTCACCCGCACTTTCTAAGTGCATAACTTCAACTTTATCCCAAACTTTCAGCACACCTCCCTCTGAGGTAGCCCATACTTTCTAAGTGTGTAGCCTTAAACTTTCTCCAACCTTTCAGGGTGCCTCTCCTCCCTGAGGTCACCTGTACATTTTCTCTCTGTAAGTAAATAACTTTAAATAATAAAACTTTTACTCTGCTTCACTACTGTGTCTCTGCCCTTCAATTCTTTGTTGCAGCAGGGACAAGAACTGAGGAAAATACACAACGCTCCCCCAACAATCTGGTCATAGCATAATGGAGAGAGGGGCATAGTCATACTAAAATTTGCATTCCATGGAGGAAGGGTGACCAAAACTAAAACAATATTTCAATCTGTCACCAAATGAGACTATAAATACATTTAACATGCTTCTGCACATTCTGACTATCAGGTTGACCAGCTCAAACCAATGTCAAGGCTTTCCCCACTGTCATAAAAGCAAGAAGCTTTATGCTTTTTCTGAGCATAAATTTATTTGGCATTTATCTCAAAAACTTCCCTGAGTCCTGCAGTGAATGGACTAAACCCCTTATTGTATTGCTCGAAAATTCATTCATGCAATCATTTATTCAGCAACTATGTACAAAGCACAAGCACATCATCCATGAAACACCTGAGGGCCACAAAGTTCCAGATCCATAGCTAAATCTGTATCACTAATTTACTTCTTACTGAAAACTTTGTCAAGTGAAATAACTAAGGAATTAGCATATAGCAGATAAAGCTGAAACAAAACTGGGAGATGAGATGGAGCAACAGACTTGAGTCTGTATGTAGTATGTACTGGGAATGTGCAATTAATCCTCTAACAAATGGACTGTATGCCAAAGGTACAAGGCTGTATCTTGTCTATTACATGAGTAGGTCAAGTTGGGACTGAAAAGCTGTGATAAAAAGGCCATGTCCATTATTCATTTGGACGACTATGTGTCTATCTGTTATCTATGGAACAACTGTGCTTCCTGGAGCTTCATAAGCATGTAAATATATCAATATTGACCTAACATAATGCACTATACCCTCCCAGCAGGGGAACACAGGATAAGTGTACCTGGTATATACTGCACATTGTGTTACAAAATATCCCATTTTAATGCAAATTTGTTGGTTAGAAAATAAAGTTAAAGAAACCTCTGTAATTTACTGATAGCTCTGTTTTCTCCAAAGCTCTTCAAAAAGTGTAACAGATTGACCATTAGTGGGTAGGTATTGTTTCCTGCAGGAAGAGGAAACAGAGGACTGGGTATATGCAGGCTAAGAAAACCAGGAAAACTTCAGGTTGCTCAGGAAATGTTTATTGAGTAACTGTTTGCATTCTAAACACTGATGAAAGAAGGATAATTTATTTAGGATGTTATACTGCTATCATCTCATATGAACTTACATTTCCCCCCCCTGTGTCCCAGGATGCCAAAGCTGTTTGTTTTTCTGTGATTTTGGAGATCCTAAATTGATAAGAGTTTCTCACTCACTAGAAATGACTGTAAGATGGAAGCTGAATTGGGCTTTGAACTAATTTCTTGGTGGAGGAGAGCCAGTTAATCTATTAGTTGACCAGATTCGTTCTCATTACTCTCACCAGAATAGTGCCTCAAAAAAAAAAAAAAATGTCGAAGTCAAACTGTATATGCAATTTGTTGTTCTACTTTTTCATTTCACATCTTATTGTAGAAATCTTCCATGTCTTTAAACTTCTGAAACACAATATTGAAAACATGATTTTTAATGGCTAAATACTCTTCTTTTTATGTTGTATAAATATACCACAAGTTGGTTAACCACTTTTCTACTGCTGGGCATTTAAGCTGCTCCCAGTTTTTTCTATTATAAATAAGTCTTACTATGAACATTCTTGTAGTTATATCTTTATGTACACCATGTGTGGAAGTGGCATGAAGTATGCAAAATTAAGTCCAAACTGTATTCTAGAATAGCTGTATTAATTCAAATCTGATTGGCAATAAGTAAGTATATGAATTTATCTCATTGGGTATTATCTTTTAAAAATGTGCTAATATGAAAGGAGGCTAATGACATCTGATTCATTCTTTTTTCATTTCTTAAAATCCTAGTAAGGTGGAATTTTTCATGTTATTATCCATTCATATTTCTTCCTTTAAATATTGGCCATGTCCCTTGACCATTAATCTGTTGGGGTCTTAGGTTTTTGCTTTTGTTTTTATTTTTAACTCTACATATTAAAGATAGTAACCAATTGAAATAGTTATTGGAAATACTTTCCTTTGTTAGTTGCCTATTTATTTGGTTTGTGTTGTGGGCTTTTAGGTTTAATTTTTATTATTTTTCTGTAGCTAATCTATTGATCTTTTTACAGTGTGATCTGTTCCTTTATTTTTATGCTTAGAAAGTCTCTAGCCAGAGACATTTGATGAATTCAATTATATCATCTCTTCTTGTTCTTTAAGGTTTGACTTTTTTGTTTTATATTTAACTACTTAAATGATCTAGAGTTTATTTCGTACAATGTCAGGTAAGTTTCCACATTGCTTACTTGCTTGCAAAGAGGAAATGGGTTGTCCCAGCATCATTTGTTGAATAGTCATGAATTTCTACACTGATTCATGACACCTCTTCTATCATATGTTACACATTATCTAGGGTACATTTCTGTTCCATTGACATAGGTATTTGTCCAACTGTTTTTGTGCCAAAACCTGATTTCATTATTTCAGCCTCATAATATATGTTTTAATATCTGGTGGAGATAATTCTTCATAATTTCTATTTTCATTTCAACCATGTTTTCTTAGGGCACATTTTAGAACTTACATCATACTATAATCACAGAACATCTTGAAAACCACACAGCTTGAAAACGAGCCCAATGGGTACTAACTAGGCTATCCTAGTAAGACTATAGAGATGTTGGTTTGTTGAGTGCCAATGAGTCAAGTGACTCTCAAACCTCTAATGATGTTTTTAAGAGTTCTCCTCAGGTTCCTGATTTTCTTAAAGACTTAACAAGCCTCTTTCCCTGTCTTCTGATCACTTTTTCTGCCAGCTGACCACTTTTTCTCTGGAAATACAGCAGAGGCCAGCACTAAGGAAAAGTGCATCACCAATTCTACCTAGAGATTTTATAATATGCTTACTCTCATTATATTTACCTTGTCATGACATTGAATAATTGGAATTAAATGTATAGTTTTTTTGGCTACTGATATAGTCTAGTGCTCCTAATTTGTAAACCTTATTTTCTCATATTTATAATATGTTTTACAAATTTGGGTTCTGCTAGATACCAGAGGTATTAAACTATATCAAATTATTTTATTCCAACAGAATTATATACACAGGCTGAAGTGCAAAAATGCATGTCTAGAAGCCAATCAATTAACTCCACTTAACAAATAGTTCTAGCCCTGTTCTACTCTCATTGACAGCATAATGTTCTTGAAACTAGAAACAGGCCGTGTTGTGTAATCTATATCCTTCATTACATGCAAAGAAATCCATGCAAAGAGAACAGAAACCCAGACTACTGTGGTAGTTCAGATTGGCAGAAGATATGAAAGTTATTTTAACGAGGATGGTAATGGAAAGCGATAATGTTAAAGTAGTTCAGAGGCTACTGTGACTATAGACACACAACTCCCATTAACTGTAATTGGAGTTAAGCACATGTAATGATAACAAAATAGACCCCTAAATGTCTTTCCAATTGGAAAATAAGCAAATGTGTTACAGGAAGCCGCATGCTTTTGTATGGAAAATACAGTATTCTAATTGAGATGCACAAATTATTTTCATATTGATATTGCTCAGGGTACGATGCTGGCATTTTTCCTATGCTTGGGGATGTATCCGTACAAAGAATGCTAGAGGTAGCATCTGTACAAAGAATGCTGTCCCTTTTCTTAATGCTCAGCATTCATTATGTTATTAAAGGAAAAGTCTCAATAGTTGCAATGGATTTATTAATTTGGTAGTTTGTTATCAGCATGAAACTCTGCTGTGCTAGGGGAAAAACAAATTATATTCTACAAAACTGCAGTAGTGAGATTAAATCACTTTCCTATATTTCATTTTCTTCTTATCCTCCCTGCCAGGTAGTAACTCTACCCTCTATCTCTATTATGAACCTCATATTTTGCAAACTATCAAGTCTCATAGTAATATAAAGGTACATTATCAAACAAATGCAATTATAGCAACTTTAGGAAGATTGAAATAGTGATAAAAGTAGAACCACATAGTAAAATAGTATTATTTCAAGGCACTAAAAACTTAATCCATATTAAGCTACCAATGTAGAAAATATGCAATACTTACTTTTATCTATCATAAACATATTTTCATAACATGTACAAGGAATCTCTTGGGATTTTAAATGACTAGTACTTACGTAATTGATAACTGGAGTATTTCAAAGGATTTTATAAAAGTGGTGTGGCTCAGAAAAAAACCCCCCAAAAATCAGTATATTATTCAGTATTTCAACTGCCACAGACCTTGCTATTGATTATCTTAGGACTCAATGTCAAAGCTAGTGAATAGATTTTTTTTTTAATGTCCTTGGTTTTGTACATTAGCCACGCAATATGTTTGCTTCTTCACTGAGAAATACAACTGGGACCTAAGACAAATTTTCTCTCTATGAGGTTGAAAGTCTGACGACAATGCTTATATATCCGGAAAATATGGGGAAAGGCGACAAGTAAAAATATGAATAATGTTAGAAAACAGCTGGGAAAGCTCCCAAGTAAATTATATATGTGAAACTTATATTGAAGAGCAAACCAATAGAAACCACACAAACTACAACAGAGCTGCTCAGGGGTCCATCACAGTGGATCACACAGAGCGGTTTCTCAAAAACTGTCTGTTGATTAAGTAATCATCCAATCATTAGCAATGAATCAGGAACTTATCCTTCAATTCACCTTCTGCCATACTGCTTACACACAAGGAATATAATTTGCCATTAATATTCAGGAAAGGAAAACACTTCTTTCCTTCATCCCTCCTTCCTCCCTCCCTTTCATCCACCCACAAATTTTTACTGCATGAAGTGTCTGCAGAGTACCATGATAGGTACTCTTGCAAGTTATTAGGGAGGAAGGGATAAATGTACCAACAACCATAACATGAAACTATGTCTCTTATAGCATTTTTTATATAGTATAAGTATGATGGGAGTTCAGAGTAGAGAAAAATCAGATAGATACCATGGGTGCAAGAGTTGGGAGGTCAGGGAAAACTTTATTCAAATTAGGTCTTAAAAGATACATAGGGGGGATTTCAACAAGAAGAAATAGAAATATAGCTGTTAATTTTTTATTAGAAAAAATGAGAGCTAAGTTCCTTATATTGCTATTTAATTACCAAGTTTTTCCTATTGGGGGCATGAAAAGCAATGGCTATATAGAGTATCATAATGTCTATACATATTTAACCCTCGTTTTCCAGGAAAAGGAGTAAAATAACGCAAGGAAATGCAATGGGTTGGCCAGATTCACAGCGATAGCTGTTTCCATAAACTTATTATTTTAATTTGATTTTTAAAAACAATCCCGAATGATTCAGATAAGACAGCAGTTCTGTTTTAAGAGAAAAAACAAAACGAACCACCCAGCAGAAATGGGGCCCTCCGGAGCCATCTGAGTAGGCTCTGCTGTTGGAGCCTGACAAGCACTGTTAAGAGTGGCGGGAGAAGAGCTGCTCAAGGCGTACACAGATTGCAGTGACTGGGACCAGCCGTGCTTGGCAAGACGAGAGCTTGAGCAACCAGTAGGGTTGGTGCAGATGAACTAGCTGTTAAATGACAATGTGGATACAGGGTCAATTCATTCCTACCACCTGTCATCTCTGGGCTTTTCTACTCCATGTGTGACATAGATCCCTATGGCTAGGAATATTAGGCATCAGCCACTTCTCTAACTTTGATCATATGATGGACAATCCTCTGTCATTTTCTGTGACAGTTGTTTGTGGTCTGCCTGAGCTTTGTTGCTGATATGCTGACCTAGCAGATACTTACTTGTCATCTGCTTTTGTTTCTGAATCACTCTAAGACTATATAACCTACTTTTCGGGTTTTTAACATGTACAACCTAGCTCCTGGGTTTGGGCTACCTACTTCTTGTTGCTGCTGCTGATGATAGAGTACTCAGCCCAGCTCCACACCTTCAGTAGCTCCAGGTACTCTGGGGTTATGGAAGCTTGCTGCCTTCTGTCATAAGGCAGAAATGGCAGGCTTACCCCTGCATTAGGCCTCCCTTTCCCAAAGGACCAGATCACAGAAATATACCACTGGCTATGATTTTTTAGAAGAGAAGATATTAATCACAACTTATAATCCATGAGCCTATAAACAGGTGCTTCCCATTAGTAGTGTTCCCCATGTTAGCTGTACCTAATTAGTTAACCAGTTGTATGGGCAAAGACAACCTGTATGGTTAATATCATAGACACTTTAGCAGCTGCCAGTGTCATTGTTTTAAAATATAAACTGTCCCTTAAGGTAGAAGTCAGTCAGCAGTTGTTTTCAATATGGGCAATTAGGACAGAGTTAAAACACAGCTTCTCAATGTCATATTCTTAACTGACAGAAGTTCCTTTGTAATTTTAGTTTCTAAGGCAATCTGTACATCACTTGAGTGCAGGCTGAGCCTATAGATGAGTAAAACTGGCTACTGACTAGTAACTTACCTCTCATATAAGAAGTCTCAAAGAACCTTTCCTGATTTTTACAACTGCTGGAACAAAGCCAGTCCTCACATTATCAGACAAATGTATAAATATGGACGTACATCAATGTTCTTTGCAATACTGTTTATACTAGTGAAAATCATATGTAGTCTACATGTGCATCATGGAATTAGATAAATAAAGCATGAGACTTACATACACTAGGGTAATATGCAGCCACTCTAAATTATTATATAGACCTATATGCTCTTGACAGAGGTCCACATCATAAAGTGAAAAACAAATCACAGAAGGGCATATGTCATTCTTTTTGAAAAAAATGTAATTTTTAGAAGTTTCGAAGGATATATACTAACAAAAACTGTGGTTATCTCTGAATGGTAAGATCATGATTTTTTAAAAATATTTTTTCATATCTGAATCTTTGGCATTGAGCATGATTCGCTTGGCAAATAAGGGAAGCAGTCTAGATAGGATATAAAAATTCCAGACCTCAGAAAGAAAGCACATACCATTCTGAATTTAAAGAGCAGCCTAGGAGTCAGTAATCTGAATTAATTCACTGTCGACTATACCATCACTAAGTATACGGTAATGGAAAAAAAAAAAAAAGAAATCAGATACCATTTTCTGCCCTGCCTAAAAATAAGGACCATCGAATGTTCCCTGATCAGAGAGTAGTGGCTTACAAATCTGCTGGCTTTAGAGCAGAAATAAATTTGTTTTCATACACTGTTGTCATTTACAAGTATTTCATGAATCTTAGATTCTACATTCTCAAAGTTAAGGTCTTACGAAGGGAACCTAGACTTTGTCTCTCTCCACAAAGATGGGTAAAAATTCAGAAAGATAAGGAGGTATGTCAGGACATCATCTCAGAGTTTTTGCTTCAATGGCAAAATCAAATGAGACTTAAATATTGCTTTGCTGCAACATATTACCTACAAATGCCAAAGCCTGTCCTTTGATGGTAAACAATACTGACCCATTTTCAACAACACATGCATGCTGCGTTATTTTTCCTGGTTAATGCAGGTGGGGGTGGAGAGGGGAGTCCTGACACAAAGCATCATATTCCATCTTACAGTCATTTGTACTGGTGCAACATGTGACGATGGAGTAAAGTAAAGCTAACTGGTATATGTAGTCTCTGAACTTATTAATATAGGTTACTAGATATGGTTTTTCTAATAAAACAGCAATTTATTTATTTTTCTTATTGTCACTGAGTGGGTAGAGAAATGTTGCCAGGCTGCTTTCTATTACTTCTCTGCTTTAGGATTCTGGTTGTCTGGACAGATTTGTCCCCTAGGGTACAAAGAGATTATTTCTAGAGATGCTATCCTAGCTTGAATGATATATCTAGTAAAACCAGTCACTCTTTTTTTTTTTCTTTTTCTAGGACAGCAGGTTTACCAAGCAACTCACTGACTTTAATTTGGTTTCCTGAGTAGACCTATTCACTGGAAAGAGGGAGCCTTTCTGTCATAACCAGGCTCTGTTCCCATGTCAGATATATTTTCCTCTGTCGAAAAACTGACCTGCAATTTATTGCAACAATCCTTTCTTGAACACATAGTGCCTTGCATAGTGCCAGAGAGAAATGAGCCAGTGTCTTCTTTAAGGCAGGTATTATGTAGTGATTGTGGCCTTTTAGTTTAAAAATTAGTCTGATGAGAGGTGTTAGGGCTTCTTTTGTAGTCTGGTACATAGTTATCAGTGAAACTGTTTTAGAATCTAGATTATATTAAATGCTCTGATATAAAAATGAAAAGTCTCACCACCCTTTTTCTCACTTAAACAGGGGGTAGCATATAAAGACAATTAGAATACCGTTACAGTGAATATTATGATTAGGAGTATATTCTTGTGGAGGACAGAAAAAGAACACTTAGTCAAGCCTTAGGGGAAGCATCTCTGGGAAGGCTTCACAGAGAAGGCAATGTTCCAGTTGATTCTTAAAGGATAAGAATGAGTCTGCATGGAAGAAAAGTACATTCAAGGCAAAGAAGACACTGAGAGGAAAGGGAGAGAAGGGATGAGAAAAAAATACGTGTGACTATAAGCAAATCGGTGTTGATTAAAAGCAGGGGACTATGGGCTGTGAAGTTAGAGAGGTAACATACAGAGATCATGGGTGGTCTCATGTGCCATTTTAAGGTTCTCAGACTTTAGATGCATGATGAGGGAGTGAAATTGTTAAGAAGGTACCATTTGGTGATCATGTAGTGGAAGGGGCTTAAAGGGGACAAGATAAGATTTAGGGATTAATTGGAAGACAGAGGAAGTTAGATAACTCTAAGATTCCTAGTTTATACATTTGGGAGAATGGTGGTTCTGTTAACTAAGGATATATAAGAGCAGGAGTTGCATTCAAGGAGAAGATGCATTTAGTTTGGGATTTTTCAAGTTGGAGATGCATTTAAAGACACCCAGGTGGAGTTGTCCAGTAGGTAGTTAAATATTACAAGACTGAGGTTCAGGGAAGAGGTCTGGAAAGAATTTGAGAGACTTGGGAGACTTTTCATATAGATGGAAATTGAAGCCATTCACTGAGCAAAGTATGTAAAGTGAGAAAAGCAGTGGGTTGATGAACAGTTCCTGGGAAACACTGATATTTAAGAGATGAACATAGAAAAAGGAATCCATGAAGAAAACAGCAAATATTCAGAGAGGTACAGTGTGAAACATTAGAGCGCATGTTATGGAATCTGCAGAGTAAATATTTTGAAAAATGGAATAAGCAATGGTATCAAATGCTGTGGAAAGATGCAGTAAAATAGAGAAAACTATCAGCTTTAGAAATCTGAAGGTCATTAGAGACCTAAATGAGAACAATTTCAGTAAAATAAGGGGAGCAGAAGCCATATTGCAGGAAGGTTGGGGAGTAAATGGAGGCAATGAATGTAACTTACACTTGGTTTCCATTGATCCAGAAAGAGGTGAGATTTTCATAGACCAAAACCAGTTATCTCGGGTCATTGTTCCTGACGTGCCCAGTACCACTTCTAGCAGAAAATGTGCTGCTCACAGATCTTTACTTAGGGGAACAACACTGAATAGGCTTTTTTTTTGTTTTCCACAGAGACTACTGCATGGACCACAATGGACATCTGCCCCCATCAAGAACAGTCAATTCATAGGCTGGCTAGGAACATGACATGCCTTGTGATAAAAGGTACTCAACAGGGCAATAAATAGGTTGGAAGAGAAATAGAAAAGATGAACAGACACACAGAAGGAAATGAAACCCATTTTGTTTCTTGAGTTGTCCTGAGTAAGTTTCTGCTCCACAGGAGTCCAGTAATACAAAGCCATGAATTACACAATGCCGTTGACTCCTAATGACGGGGCCAACTGCATTAAAAAAATAGTCAGTGCAGCTCACCAGGCCATTATTTCTTAAAGCAGGGTATACTTGAAATATATCTCCTTAAAGCACATGCTGTATCATCACCTTATAAGGAACTAGCACTCATGGAAATATATACATTTGTTCGTTTTGTTGTATTATATGAAAGCCGAGCAACATGAACTAATGAAAGGCTCACAATAATATGAATAAAGAAAATCAAAGAGTTGAGTCACCCCAGAATGTGATACTATTTCACGTCATAGTAGCCTAGATAAGCTGGACACATAAGGACCTATGGCAAAGAAGTCAGTACCATTTTCATGGTGTGCAATGAAAATGCAGTCTTTATGGACCAACGTGCAACTGTTCATTAGCTGTAAATAGAGGGGTAAATGTGTACTGAATGATTTTTCTGTTTTTGATTCTAGCAATCAATGGATTAGATTCCACAATATGCAGATTTCAATCCTAGCCTTACCTCCATGTGAACAAGACAACTTTATACAATAATAGAGTTGACATCCTATTAAAACTGGATTTTGAGAGTTTCTCAATACCAGAGTTTTCATTTGATGTGGAGTCTGCTGATCCTGAGTTAGATGACAAAGCCTGGAGGTTATTAATGTGATTTTGCTTAGTCTACTTATATAACAGATTTTGTGCATTAGTCTAGGTACAAGGATTTTTGCCTATTTTTATATTTGTCGATATTTAAGTAATAATTTATTAGAAATAGTTTTAAGTCAATTACCAGAGACCCAAAAGAATTAGATTCCCATTAAAATGAATCTATAGATTCCTTTTACTACTACTAAAATTTGAGAAACAAGGTACTGGCTAGACTGATTACTATAACCAGACTTTCCTCCATTCAAGTCATCCTCCAACCTGCCTTTCCGAGCAGTCTTCTCAAGGAGACCTTACTTCTCAGCTCAAAAGGCCTCAGTGGATTTAAAACAGAGCTGACTTAGCTCAACTTTATTTTGAAGTAGTGAAAAAAAAAGGCAAAACAATAAAAATTCTAATAAGCTAACTTCCCAAAGGGCTTTAGAGGGCTCATAGATTAAAATTCACTGCAAGGTAAAGCATATGACAATAAAAGTAAACAGATTCATTCTAAAGGAAGTAGCTCAGGGAGATTATGACATATTGTAATAAATTTGGCTCTAAAATTTGTGGCAGCAAAAAAAGTAAAGGAGAAATTTACAGATAACATACTTTCTCCCTCTCTCCCATTTTTTTTTTTAACACAAACTCCACTTTATCCAATCAGATTTTTCCCCTATTTTCTACTACTCACCCTTGAATCTAGTTAGGTTGACTTCATAACTGTTCCATGAACACACCTATACATATTCTAGATTTTTTCTTAAATGCCCACCTCTGCCTTCTCCCTCCCCTCTATTAAAGTCCACCCATCCTTCAAAGCCCAATTCAAATCCTACCTCCCTGACACCTCTGACCTTCACTGATTTTTTTCTCTCGGCACTCCAATACCACAAACTTAGCTTGCACCACATAAATCTGCTTTAATTTTTACCAGTTTCATACTTTTCACTATCATTTCATGTATTGCCTTTCCAAGATGTTAGTTTCATGTTAGCAAAGAATGCATTTCTTCCATCTCTTTATTGGCTTTCTCGATAGTACCTAGCCATTCAATATATACCTATTGTTTTTTTTCTCTGAACAAAACTTTTATAAGGATTTATAGACATAGATGTGTCATTTTTTTCCATATAAACATATTTGTGTGGGACAACAGTTTACAAATCCTGTCTTTACTTTCTTTTAGTATGGGTCTAATTGTGAATCTCTGAAATTGGTTTTAGAGATCGCTCTGTGTTTTTAGGGGAACTGAGGAAAACAGATAATACGAATGGCTAGATTGTGAAGTAGTACATAAAATGACATTTAGTAGAGCTGAGAGCTCCAATGTTGACCACAATAAAAAGCAATGACTTGAAAGGACAGATCCTTCCTTAGAAGACTCTCTCCTGACCAACCACATTACACTCTAATTCTGAGAGGCTATTTTATCCCATTCTGAACACTAGTCAAAAAAATACAATAACCATAAATATCAGAATTTCAAGACCAAAGCAGAATTTGTATGTATTACTTCTACAAGAGCCTCTCTCAGGATTATTTAACTTCTTTTTGAAAGATACTCCAATAGTGAATACTTTCTTATAGATTAGAAAAGTTAGATGTAGAAAATACTAAGTATAAAATATTAGACTATATAAATTCCTTCTTTTCTTTAGTAATACAAATAGAATGAAATTCTATTGAAAATACAGGGTATATTCTATTGAAAACACTGTATTTATGAATAGGCCTATTCTAAATGAATATCACATTCCTACCCTAAGGATTTAGGATTTTTCTTTCAGTTTTTATTTTCTTTGACCTCTCTGTGGCACGTGATACTGTTGACAATTATTCCATCCATGAAACTCTCTCCTCTCTTGACTTGTATATTACCACTCTTCCTTAATTTTTAAATTACCTCTTTGCCTGATCCTTAGCTTATAAAAGATCCTTATCTGTTCATTTATAAGCTACCATTCTTTTCCTTGTCCCTTATATGTTAGTGATTTTCAGAGTTTTATTCTTTGCCCTTTCCCATATTACTCTAAATGCTTTTCATAAGCTATTCTCCATGGGTATATTCATCCACTTGCAAAACTTCAATTACTATACTCTACCTCCTTCATCTAATGGATCCCAATTCTACATTTCCTAGGCTCTAGGCTATAGCTTCAATCATCTTCTAAATATTTTTCCTAATTGTTCTGAAGATATCTCACACTCAAGATCCAAACTGAACTGATTTAATTTACTTTGATACTACTCTCCTTTTCATGTTTCCTTATTTTGATGAATGGGGCCATGGTACGGGTTGAATTGGGTCCCCCCCCCCCAAATTCTTATGTTGAAGCCCTAACCCCCATTATCTCTGGATATAGCCTTATTTGGTGATAGGATTATTACAGAAGTAATCAAATTAAAACCAAGTCATGAGGGTGGGCCCTGATCCAATATACCTGATGTCCTTATAAAAAGGAGAAATTTGGAAACAGACACTCATAAATTGAGAAGGCCACATGAGAAGGAAGGCAGAGATCAGGATGCTTCTGTTACACAACAAATGCCAAAGATTGCCAGCGATCCACCAGAAGCTAAGAGAACAGATCTTCCCTAGCATCTTCGGAGGGAGCATGGCCTGGCCAGCACCTTGATTTTGGACTTCTTTCCTCTAAAATATGAGACAATAACTTTCTGTTGTTTAAGCCACTCAGTTTGTGTATTTTGTTATGGCAGGCTTAGCAAACTAATACAGCCATTGTACACCAAGTCATAAAAACAAAAACAAAGCCCCAAATCATCACCCTAGACATCTTCTCTTCCCGTCACATCCAATTACTCAACAAGTTCAGTTAATTCTAAATCCTGAATCATTCTTAGATATACTTTTTCTTCATCATCTCCACTGCCACTGCTCTATGATAGGCCGCCTTGCATCGCCTAGATTCTTATCATAGACCTCTACTGAACCCCTCCTCCCTCTAACCTCACCCCCATCCCAATCAACCTTCCACGTTGGTAGGAGATTCTGAAAAAGAACCTGGAAGTGGCTTCTCATCACCCTTCACAATACAAAATACAAACTTCTTAGGATCCGAGGCCTCTTACAACAATTCATTTTACCAGCTGTTCATACTCTACTTTAGCAATGCTAAACTGCTTGCTCTTCCTTAATTATATCATCCTCTCCTGTTGCCCCTATAAATGCTGTTCCCATTCTTGAAACATGCTTGTATTCTATTTTCTTTTCCTGCCCAAGAGACTCCTACTCATCTGTTAAGATTCAGCTTGAGCTTTACACTATGATTGTCCCTGTACCACCATCTGTCTCCCCCAAATTTCTGTGAATTCTGCAAAGGCAGGAACTGCCATTTGCATCTGTTTCCTTGGTGCCCAGAATATAACAGGCACTCAATAAACGATTTTTGAATGAGCACACAAATGAATATGTTTTTTTTTAATCCACAAAGAAAGTGAAAAGTTAGAGCAAAATATTCATGAATAAGTTTGTGTGTGTTATTAAAACGATTCTTTAGGTGAGTTAATTCAGTTTTGATTGCCTTTCTTGGTTAAGAGGGATGGCCATATCTGTCTTTCCTAGTTGTTCAAGATACACTGCAAACCTTTTAATTTGCCTGTGTGCTTTGAAGCCTCCAATGAGAGTTCTATTGAAGATTGGTTAGTTCAACGGTCATTATAGGGCAGAATTAAATTCATCTTTCCACTCTTTAGATCTTTACAATTGTTTTAGGTCTGTCAACTCTCCTTAGGTATCTTGTAGGAGATTCAAAAGCAGTCAATTTGCTGCTACAGTCATATAGTGACACAGGAGAAATGAAACACTGTATTACTACAGAATGCCTAATTGCTACTTTCTACTTCAATAACCCAAATCATTCTTGATACTATTTTATGAAGGGAAAGGGCTAAGTGATCCTCATTTCTACGGGGTTGTGTCGGTTATTTAACAAAACCTTCCCCCCCACGACAATCCAGTGAGTTCAGTCATCTCATATTATTGCCTCCAGGCGGCGAATGCTTGAGTGCACTTTTATTATCTTTAAATGCTAAGAAAACCATTCCTAGTTATGCATATCTCCCTTTTCTTCCTTCCTGGGTAGGGAGAGGGCACCGTTGTACACACACAGAGCTTAGTTAAAACATCACAAAAAACATATTGCCAAAAAATATTCAGTGCTTGTGAAAACAGTAGCAAGTCCCTTTGGATCACAGCATTGAAAGTGTTCCACTAAACCTTTCATGTGAATTTGCTCAATGGGACTGTGCATACAGGTGTAGAACAATTATTAGAGTTGATATCTGAATGAGCTCAGGTTCCCATTAGAGCCTGACTGCTTCAATGACCCATTATTTTGCTTGCACTGCTCCCAGAACTGATCAACTTAATTATTCTGACTAACGAAACATTTAGGACATGAATTTCTGATTCATTTTAAAGCATGTGGGATGTCTAAAAATGCTTGACTTAAAAAAAAACAAAACACAATACAGAAGAAATGACTGAGGATATGTTAGATGCTTGGAAGTAGGGCAGGGCCAAGATCCATGCTGGGCACACAAATGCTGTCTTTCCTGGAATGGCTCCTCTATTTAGATTACTCCTTGGGACCAGTTACAGTTTAGCAACTTCACTCTTCCCTGGAATCCTCAAAACAAAAAGTGTTAATTGGGTAATGGGGGTGGGAGCATGGAGGCAGATGAAGGTAAATCTTACACTCCCTGCCATAATGCATTGAGATCCTTAAAACAGCTAATGCACAGAAGGGCAAATAAGGCACTCTGCCGAGCACGGCAATTACAGAGATTCCTTTGGCAAGGAGAATAACGAAAAAAGAAAAGTCAGAAAATAGAACTTTAGAGTTGATGTGTAAGGAGTATGGCCTTTTATAGGCAGAAAGTTGAGATCAAATTATGTTTCTTAATAAAAAGCATAGCACCTTTGAGATGCCAGATTTTGACATTAACTTTAGCAACAGTATGTACCTAGGTAAGAAGAAGATACTGTTTTGATACAGAAATATACTAATTCTCGTAAGTCACAGGTGCTTCATACTTGGCATCCTTTAAAGCAACTGCAACATCACCCTTTCTTCCAGTTTCTATCAATGACTATTAAAAAGTTATGTTTACCCACAGGAAAAGAAAGCATAAGAGTATAACTGGTCTCCAAAACTTAACAGACACAGGTTTATTTCTCATCACTGAATGCATCCGTCCTTAAAAAGAATTAAAGTGACATCAAAGTGGTCCCCTTTGCCCCTTGCCTCCTCTCACTAATGATATGTAATGGCTGCTGAGCCTGCAATAAACGTGTCTGTGTCCAGTCTCATTCCCATCATTTTACAATCCAATCCGATCCCCCCCCCAAAAAAAGGCACAGGAGACAAGCACAAGTTCCTGCTTCAAGGCATTCCCTGACATCATCCTTCACTTCGTACTTGTGCTCAAAGTGCCTGATTTGACAAAGCACACAGAGTCAGGAGACAATTCTCTTCACCTCTCCTCCAAAACTGTCTGACAGGAGTCAGTAATGATTCTTTCATACAGTTACAATCTAACAATTTTAGATGAAAGTCTGGGGAAACTTTCTACCTATTCCTTACATATTTTATTAAAGAGGGATGTAAAAATGCATTTGCCTCCATGGGGCTATTCTCCTCTGGTTCAACTCAATCCATTTTAACAGTTGGCAGTTTAAATAACAGAAGTTACAGGCTGCCATGTACAGACGCTTTGCATGCCACATAAAAGCAAAGGATACAGAGATGGAAGTAAAAACAGAAAGAAAAAAAAGCAGCCTCTCTTCTATAAAAGAATTTCTTTAATAACAGCAGCTGGGAAAAATTTCTCTGAGCTGGTGTCCTTCTCCTACTGTTTTATATAAAGCAGCTACCATACTTTTCTTTCTAGGCTACATCTCCTGACAGACTGTCAAATGCAGACTTTTCCCCGTATATTGCAATAATCAAGTACTGTATTTTTAATGCACTCAAAACAAATTTTCTTATTATAACAGTGACAATCCCCCCTATATGCCCACTGTAAAATGATAGATTTTAAATATGCTAATCATAAAAGCAGCCTATCCATAATTATTATCTTTAGGTTAAATAAAATATCAACATTTTTTATTCATGCGTAGGTTAACATTTGCAATTCAGCTTTTTGCAATATTTACATGGAATTGAATATGTTATGGGAAAACCTTTTTTTAAAAAAGAGCAAACTTTAAGACTGGTTCTTTCTTGTGTGGGCTGTCATCATAGCTGCCCACCCATGACCTTCATCATATAACATAAGAGAAAAACTCTGACTTGATGTCAGCCAGATGGACCCATTATTACCTGTTAGCTCTGTCTCTGTGCCCAGCTGTGACTTACTCGATTTTGAACTTGTGCTTAGAAAGTATGTCTATTTTTATACAATGTGCTGCAACTGCAAGGATTAATAGACACAACGTAGTTTGCAAGCTTCTGTCACATTCAGATTGTAAATTGGTTAGTGTGGAGGAAGGGGAGAGATCAGGTTCTATCATGGCATTTTGATACACGTTGATTAACTACATACCAACCTGTGCACGTAAACTTACTTTGGGTGCAATGATGATGTATCTTTAAATGCCAGTTTTCTATAGGCTAGGTCTGAAGGGTTTCTCTTAGGAGAAATAGCTCAAACCAATAAGTAATTAATAAATATGTAATATATATAGTGCCTTCCTGTTGAATTATGAGCAAAAACTCCAATCTTGCTTCACACACCCCGCCACCACTGATTTTTAGACTCCATGGCTTTAAAGTACTCTAGAGGGGAGGGTAGCTGATATTTTGCATCAAATGATTACCTTTCCTAAGCATCCAGCTTCTAGAGCATATTTTTGATGTGCCATTGCATTATCCACTCCGAGATTTGTTACAATTTACTTCCTCTTAGTCTATCCTTTATCAAGAGAGTGAAAACTATTCATCACTATGTCATCATAAACCTGACGACTGATTATTCTTATGCCTTCTCTTTCATTGGGCTAAACATTTCCAAACACATCCATCCCTCATCACAGATTCAAGCCAAAAGGAGTTTTTGATATTACATCAATTCTCATTTTGTGCAGGTCAAGAAAGTATTTTTTTTTTTAGAGGATATCTGTTTTAAAAAACGTGTATAATAGTTTGGGGATAATCAATGCAACATAGGATTTTAGAACTGGAAGGGAATTTATGGATTATTGAAGTCATAAATACTCTGAACAAAGAAGATATGAAACTGAGAGGCTTAAAGTAGGAAATGGGATGTAAGGTAATGAACCATATAACTATAATGGTTCTATCATTCATTTATTGGATAATATATGATTATGCTTTTATAAAATATATAGTCATGAAGAAAGAGCAGTAACATGACAGACCATTATCTGTCATATTAACCACTCTAAGGAAGTAATTAGGGAGTAACAGTAAGTTTAAAACTCCTATAATTTTATAACACAACAATCACTAATTCAGTTCTTTGGTAAGGAAAAGTTCACTGGACCAGATATGTATGTCCTATCATCATATCTATATATCCTATAATCATATATATATATGTGTGTGTGTGTGTGTGTGTGTGTGTGTGTGTGTGTGTGTATGTCCATTCTGTAATCTGCATTTTGATGGATATTTATATTATTCACTGCCCACAAAGTCCTTAAAGTAAGAAAAGAAAAGACAGTTGCCTGAGCTAGTATCTTGGTGAGATGTTCTTTGGGATGGATGGAAGGCTAGGGATATACAAACACACACACAAACATATGTAAATGTAGCTAGTATGTATGTCTATGTTTAGTGTTTGGCACCACATCGTCATTAAAAGGCATTAGATTTCTACATAGTTCAGAGAGAAAAGCTAAAAACTCTTCTAGTTGGAAACCTAAGTTGGAAAAGTCAGTGCACTGCCCCCTCTGGTCGTTTCATCATGTTACACACTGTTGATGGAAGAGGCTCAAAGCTGCTGGCATCGCATTACCATTCACTGTCACTGCTTCTGTCAGTCTCTGTCCAAACGTTAATGTTACTTACATACAGTAGGTGTTTCAGTATTCGAGACACTGTCTGCAGGGTTTGGCTGTTAGCTGGGTATTTTAACTCAGGCTGATTGGTAATAAAATGTAATTCAAAGCCAACGGTCAGGTGAACAAGTTGAATGAAAGGTCTGATTCATAAAGTCTCTCCTCCCAACTACTCTCCAGAAGCTGAATAAGCTGCACGTTGTCAATAGACAGATTTGGAACTTGACTAAAAACCAATACATTTTTTACATGTATTCTTTTTTTTAATTTTGGTATCATTAATATACAATTACATGAGCAACACTGTGGTTACTAGACTCCCCCCATTATCAAGTCCCCCCCACATACCCCATTACAGTCACTGTCCATCAGCATAGTGAGATGCTATAGAATCACTACTTGTCTTCTCTGAGTTGTACTGCCCTCCCCGTGCCCCCCTCCCCACATTATGTGTGCTAATCGTAATGCCCCTTATTCCCCTTCTCCTCCTTTCCCACCCACCCTCCCCAGTCCCTTTCCCTTTGGTAACTGTTAGTCCATTCTTGGGTTCTGTGAGTTGCTGCTGTTTTGTTCCTTCAGTTTTTGCTTTGTTCTTATGCTCCACATATGAGTGAAAGCATTTGATACTTGTCTTTCTCTGCTTGGCTTATTTCACTGAGCATAATACCTTCTAGCTCCATCCATGTTGTTGCAAATGGTAGGATTTGTTTTCTTCTTATGGATGAATAATATTTCATTGTGTATATCTACCACTCTTCATTTTTTTTTAATTTTGGTATCATTAATCTACAATTACATGTGCAATCTTATGGTAATTAAACTACCCCTTCATCAGGTCCCCCCCACCAACCCCATTACAGTCACTGTCCATCAGCGTAGTGAGATGCTATAGAATCACTACTTGTCTTCTCTGAGTTGTACAGCCCTCCCCGTGCCCCCCCAACATTACATCTGCTAATCGTAATGCCCCTTTTTCCCTCTTATCCCTCCCTTCCCACCCATCTTCCCCAGTCCCTTTCCCTTTGGTAACTATTAGTCCGTTCTTGGGTTCTGTGAGTCTGCTGCTGTTTTGTTCCTTCAGTTTTTTTCTATGTTCTTATACTCCACATATGAGTGAAATCATTTGATATTTGTGTTTTTTGGCTTGGCTTATTTCACTGGGCATAATACCCTCTAGCTCCATCCACGTTGTTGCAAATGGTAGGATTTGTTTTCTTCTTATGGCTGAATAATATTCCATTGTGTATATGTGCCACCTCTTCTTTATCCATTCATCTACTGATGGACACTTAGGTTGCTGCCATTTCTTGGTTATTGTAAATAGTGCTGTGATAAACATAGGGGTGCATATGTCTTTTTCAAACTGGGCTGCTGCATTCTTAGGGTAAATTCCTAGGAGTGGAATTCCAGGGTCAAATGGTATTTCTATTTTGAGTTTTTTGAGGAACCTCCATACTGCTTTCCACAATGGTTGAACTAGTTTACATTCCCACCAGCAGTGTAGGAGGGTTCCCTTTTCTCCGCATCCTCGCCAGCATTTGTTGTTCCTATTCTTTTCTGTGTTGGGCATCCTAACTGGTGTGAGGTGATATCTCATTGTGGTTTTAATTTGTTTTTCCCTGATAATTAGAGATGTGGAGCATCTTTTCATGTGCCTGTTGGCCATCTGAATTTCTTCTTCTTTGGAGAATTGTCTGTTCATATCCTTACATGTATTCTTTATGCCACTTACTATTGGGTATCTGTTTTAAAATGGTATGAAATGCTGTTCCATTCACTGATTTTAACTCAAATTCTTTTTCTGAACAACTACCTGTGCATGAAGGTTTTTTATGCCTGGAAGCCATAAGCAGTGTGACTAAGAGTAAAAGGAGATGGATATTTGTGTATATATTGTTCATGTATATGAATCTCATTACATATAGCCACATTTCCTATTTATAAAACATTTGCCTTTCCTTATAGACTCCTCTTTTTCTTCTATTTAACAACAGTTTTTCAATTCATCTTTTTGCATGATTCATGCCAGTAGCCCCTCCTGCCCTCACTTTAAAATATTGGTTATCAGCCAGTGCATATTTCCAATCTCAGTAATATTCCAGCAGTCACATGTAAGCTGGCATTGCAATCACCCCAATGCATGTTATGAGTCAGAAAACAGTCTCACAGTTAATATACTTTATTGTACTATTGTACAATTTATTGTACTTTATTCTACCCTTGACGCCACCATCTAGTCCTTGTAGTTTGTTATTTCTGAGTTTCCACCCCTTACTTCAAAATTTTCCTCGTTTGCATGGTGCTTTACATCATGTAACACTATGTCAGTTTCCTGCTGTAATTGGTCAGCATGCCAACATCACATACCTCTTCAAATAAAACTTCAAAGTCTTTTTTATCAGCTCATAATTTTTACTTAATTGAAATCATTAGTGTAGTAGACACTCTTGCTTCATGTTTGGATTCCACTTAAACTGCTTAAATAATTTTGAATTGCTTTGTATCAAATTTTCCACATGACCTAGTAAAGAAATGCTGTAGCAATTGTATACATTCTTTAAAATGAGGAAAAGCACACTTAAAATTTTTTTTTTAATTTTCTTAAAACATGCCGCTTTCTAAACATTCATTTTATATGTTTACACCTATACCATGGGCCACAACACACACTGTACTTTCCTTTTGTTGGAAACTAGCCACTTAAAAAGCACTTGGGCAGAAAAGTGCACCACCCTAGGCTCTGAAGATAACTGCCTGCTGAACTGATGCCCGGATTTTGTCACGTAGGAATAGAGATAATATTTCAGACCTCAGATGGTTACTATCAGGATCAAATGAAATCTTCTCTGTAGAGTGCCAGGCAACATGGGGCACATAGTGGGCGTTTAATTCATTCAGTGTGTATTGCTGCATATAAATCTGAACCTTAGCTGTGTGTGCTTAATAAACACATCTCAATGTATCAACCTCGTGGGGAAAAAAAACTATCAGCTGGCAGGTAAAGGTCAAGAATGAGTTACTGGTTACAGAGAGGAAGGTAGAGAAAATAAGCAATGATAAGCTTATGCTTTCGGTATATATTTAGTGGGAGCCAAGAATTCATATTGAGGAAGGACTTAAAATGCAGATTGTCAGGATTTATGAGGAAAGGATTTCCTCTTTTCTCATTACTATAATAAACAGTGATCAAAAAAATGCCTCATCAGACTTACTGAAGATAACGAAGGGAACTACAACTTCAATTACATCCCTGATTTATAGATAATGTAGCAACATCTCAGACAATGAACATCATATTTTACACAATCTATTTACAAAGATGTGTGTATATGTGTGTGTTTTAGGGGTGTGATGGGGAATCATTTTCCATTCCATTCTTTTCAAATTAGAATACACTTAAATAACTGTTCCAGAAAGAAAATGCAAATGAACATTAAATACTTACATTCCTTCAAATTCTCGTCCAATATGTGTCAACATACACGCATTATTGTAGATATAATCAATGTTTATAGACTCTCTTGTGATCTAATTTTTTCATTTAATGTTGTTTGTGTATGCATTTCCATGAATTGGCATGCCATGGCACCACCATCAAACTCTACTTGTTTCCTTGTAGCTCCTCCAACACCTCACGTTGTGCTTAGACATTCTAATAGATGTATGTTGCTACCTTACTGTTATTTTAATTTGAATCTTTACTTGCTGGTGAAAAGTACGTTTTTCTATGTGATGATTTACTGTGTATTTTTTCAAAACATAAACTTTCTCCCTTCACTTATTTTTCTTGGCTAAATGCTTGGTGCATCATGTCTGCAGGCCCCTGACACATTATGTCCAATATCAACATAACCAAATTTGTTAATGACTCCACCACGCCTGTAAAACTAAATGGTATAGCTATGTGCCTTCTCATTGGCAATCCTCCTATGCTTTCAAATCCAATATCCAAATGGTCTCCAATTGCTCTGATACAACTCTAAAATTTTTCTCAACCTACTCTTCTCATTCCCAGACTACTTCAGTCTCCTCAAAGTTATTTTTTAAAAACCTAGAAAGAGGACTTCCGGGAAGATGGCGGCATGAGCAGGGCTGCAGAAATCTCCTCCCAACACTATATTTATCTACGAAAACACAGCAAATACATCTATTCCTAAAAGAGAGACAAGAATACACAGGAAAGCGCACAGCGTGCAGCTACACCCGAGAGGACTCGGCACCCCAAGAGGCGGGTAAGATACGGAGCCGCGACCCGGTGGGACCTGAGCACTCTGCCACCCCAGCGCACTGGCGGGAGGAGAGGATTCAGAGCCGGGAGGGAGTGGAAGTACACCCCACGAAGTAGCCAGCCCCGGTGATCTGCGCGGGGAGCGCTGACCCACATTGCGCAGTGCAGCGGAGATTGGAGAGACAGAAGGGCAGGATCTGAGAGGGCAACGCGCCAGGGTGCTTGCAGCCGGCTCCCGGGAAGGAAAAAAAAAAAAGCACGTGCTTTCTTCAGCGGTCTTAAAGAGACAGGAGCCCAGCGGAGGAGCCGGATCACCCCAGCACACTCAGCCCAGCAGGCTGAGAGTCCTGGGGAGTTTCAGACGCCTTAGCTGGCGACTGGGGAAGCGTAGCCATACTTACACTTCTCACTGAGATCAACAGCCCTCCTATTCGTTCCCACCCCTGTCAGAGCGATAAAGGGCCCTGCAGAGCGGTGTGGCCATGGCTGCGGAATAGTGGGGCAACAGCGCCACCTACAGCATTCCCACAGAATCTACTCCCGGTGGGCGTTTTTTGTTTTGTTTTGTTTTTTCTTTTTTCTTTTCTTTTTTTTCCTTTTTTTATTTCTTTCTTTCTTTTTTCTTCTTTTTTTCTCTCTTTTTAAAGTCTTAAAGAGCCCAGCTGACATATGTGGCAACTACTAGTGACCAATTCTATAGCCATGAAAAGACAGAGGAATATGGTTCGGACCAAAATCAACCAGACAAACCCAGAGAGGGAGCTTGAAGGGATGGAAATGCACAGTCGTCCTGAAAAAGAATTCAGAATAAAAGTCATAACCATCCTGATGGACCTACAGAGAAATGTGCAAGATCTGAGGGAGGAAGTGAGGGAAGTGAGGAAAGACAATACAGAAATCAGACAAGCGATCGACGGGCTTAACAGCAGACTGGATGAGATGCAATAGACAGTTAATGGAATAGAAATCAGAGAACAGGAATACAGAGAAGCTGAGGCAGAGAGAGATAAAAGGATTTCTAGGAATGAAAGAGTATTAAGAGAACTGTGTGACCAATCCAAACGGAACAATATTCGCATTATACGAGTACCAGAGGAAGAAGAGAGAGAAAAAGGGATAGAAAGTGTCTTTGAAGAAATAATTGCTGAAAACTTTCCCTCGCTGGGGAAGGATATAGTCTCTTAGTCCACCAAAGCCCATAGATCTCCCAACACAAGGGACCCAAGGAAGACAACACCAAGACACATAATAATTAAGATGGCAAAGATCAAAGATAAAGACAGGGTATTAAAGGCAGCTAGAGAGAGAAAAAAGATCACCTACAAAAGGAAAACCCATCAGACTATCATCAGACTTCTCAACAGAAACCTTACAGGCCAGAAGAGAATGGCATGATATATTTAACGTTACGAAACAGAAGGGCCCCGAACCAAGAATATTGTATCCAGCACGATTACCATTTAAATATGACAGAGGGATTAAACAATTTCCAGACAAACGAAAGTTGAGAGAGTGCCTCTCATAAACCACCACTACAGGATATCTTAAATGGACTGCTCTAGATGGAAGCACTCCAAAGGCTAAAAAGATATCACCAGAGAAAATAAAATCACAGCAAAGAAAGCAGACCATCCAAACACTAACTAAAGGCAAAGAATAAAACACCTAGTATATAAAGAACAGAGGAGGAGGAATAAGAAGGGAGAGAAATAAACATCAGACAGTGTTTACAATTACTTAACAAGAAAGTTAAGTTAGACTGTTAGAGAGTAAAGAAGCAACCCTTGAACCCTTGGTAACCACGAATCTAAAGCCAGCAATGGCAATAAGTACATATCTATGGATAATCACCCTAAATGTAAATGGACTGAATGCACCAATCAAAAGACACAGAGTAACAGAATGGATAAAAAAGCAAGACCCATCTATATGCT